>JASAND010016155.1:0-58418 GCA_030248195.1 Trissonchulus latispiculum
ACGAGACCAAACTATCTGAACATGAACGTGGCCAATTTCTGGGCATGCTAAACGAAAATATGAACTGATATCGGCAAATGCACCATCTTCCAAGCACACATCAACACGGGGGAAGCTAAGCCTATTTATGCAACCCCCTACCGGCTTCCTGTACACCTGAGACAGCCCCTGCTTGAAGAGTTAACTGAGATGTTGAAGTACGGGCTTATAAGACCCTCTACGAGCCCTTGGAGCTCGCCTATGATCTATGTACCTAAGCCTGGGGGCAAACTTCGATTGTGCGTAGATTTTCGAAAAATCAATAAAATTAGTGACCCCGACGTATACCCCATACCGCGAATTGATGATATCATGACCTCCCTGAAAGGCGCAAAGTTTTTCTCAACCATCGATCTTAGTAAGGGGTTCAACCAAATTGAATTAGACGAAGAATCTAAAGCAAAAGCCAGCTTTAACACTTTCCACGGTCAGTTCGAATATAACGTTTTGCCCTTTGGGCTCAAGTGCGCGCCGGGTAATTTCCAACGATGCAGGGACCGAATTGTGGGGGGTTTTGGTGGGGAAAAAGTTTCATCTATGATGTTATGATTTTCTTATCTTTTAAAAAACATTCGCGGAGCACTTTGAAGTAGTTAGGTAGGTTTTGTCGTCGGGTGACCTGAAAATGAACCCTGAGAAGTGTCACTTTCTTAAGGAATCTGTCACCTACTTGGGCCACATCATTTCGGAAAATGGGGTAGAACCGCTAAAGGAGCGTATACAGGCCATACATGACCTAGCCGTGCCCAAACAGATTAAGGACGTAGAAAGTTTCCTTGGCATGTGCGCATATTACGCGAAATTTATCAAAGGGTTCGCTCACCTGGCCGCTCCGCTTTACTCGCTAAAAAAGAAGGGAGTTAGATTTGTTTGGAATAACACCCACCAGCAAGCTTTCGATCTACTGAAGAAAAGTTTAGTTGAAGCCCCGGTACTCGCCCATCCAGATCTAGCTAAGGGTTTTGTCCTACATACGGACGCCTCCGATCTCGGGTTAGGAGCCGTCTTGTCACAGGAACAGGACGATGGTAAGTATCACCCTGTGGCCTACGCTGCCCGCTCTCTGAAAAAATACGAGCGAAATTACTCCACCCATGACAAGGAATGTTTGGCTATGAAATTTGGGATCGAACACTTTCGGCATTATCTTTACGGGGGACCGCCTTTCACTTTGTTTACCGACCATTCGGCTCTTCGGTGGCTTATGAAGCACCCCCCGCGAAATTCTCGACTTGCCCGCTGGCAAATGACCTTTTCTGAGTACGATTTCGAAATTAAACACCGGAACAACCCGCAGCTGAGAAACGCAGATGGGTTATCTAGGAATCCCTTGTTTGCGGATGTTGCTAAAGGGTATCAAGGGGATGAAGGGGAAAACGACCGTAAGGGAGTTGCTCTCCATCAGGAGGAGAGTGAGGAATTTGTAGCACACATAAACTCCGTGGTTGCCAAGCGCGAACGAGGGCCCACCCGTGACACCATCACCCCGAAAATTTCTAAGAGTCGAGCACAGAAAAGTACCGCCGCGGTAAGAACCAAAGTTTCCAAAATTTCACAGGCTTCCGATTCCAGCGATTCAGAGCAAAGTGTACCCACCCCGCAGAAGCAACCGCGTCTACCGCCGAGAGGAGATCCGACTAAGACGGATAGTGAACCAGAGGTTCTTTCAGGAGATTCGGTACCACTAGCTGGTCCAAGTCGTGAACTCGACACCGAATCCGAACGGGAGGAAAGAGTGAGACCCGAATTCGTCTCGGCTGAAACCGGTCGACCGCAGCGGAAAAGTATCACGTCTGCTCATTTTGGCGAAGTTTTCGAACGAGCTGTCCGTGATAGCTCTAACGTTTCACTGAATCCAAAGTCCTGGAGCAGATTGCAAGATCTGCAGCAGGAGGATCTGTTACTGGGGGAAGTGATCAAGTATAAGCAGACCCATGAGTTGCCCAGTAATTTTAACCGAGCCGTACGCATTGCAGCTCTGGCCGAAAATTGTGATTTACGGGAGGGCGTACTGGTCCATCTTGAGAGAGTTAGGAATACTACTCTGGAAGTTCTGGCCGTGCCTGAAGCGTTACGCGAAGAGGCATTAGCCGCATGTCACGACAGCCGCTACGCCGCTCACGGGGGACAGAATAAAACCTTCTATAGGCTTTCGGAGCATTTTTGGTGGCCCGGCATGCGCACAGACGTGAAGCATTGGATACAGTCTTGCCCGCGCTGTCAGAAGCGAAAAGGACCACCGCGCAACCCGCGAGCTCTACTGCGACACCCCCCGCCTGCACTCGAACCTTTCGAAAGAGTACACTGCGACTTGATGGACATTTCTAAAGCCTCTAAAAGTGGTATGAAACACGTCCTCAGTTTTATTGACGCATTTTCCAAGTATGTCATAGCAATTCCCATTAAAAATAAGAAGGCCTACACTGTAGCTCAAACCTTTCTGGAATTCGTTATCTTACAATACGGTTCACCAAAAAGTTTGATTTCTGACCAAGGAAAGGAATTCGTAGCCGACCTTAATAAGGAAATTTGCTCCCTAGTTCAGACGCGCAAACTTGAAACCACGCGATATCACCCAGCCGCGAATGGGCAAATTGAACGTTGGCATCGCACCTTACTGGACATGCTTGCCACCGTTTCGGAAAATCATCTCGAGTGGGATAACATGGTTCCTTTCTGTCAATTTGCTTATAACACTTCCATTAATGCTACCACTGGGGAAACCCCACATTACTTGCTACACGCCTGGGATCCTGTCCTTCCCAGCGCAACCAACGTGGCGATTCCCACGGATCGCAAATATTCTGGATTCGATTACGTACGAGAGGCTACAGAAGCCATACAACTGGCCTGGTCTTTAGCCCGCGAGAAAGCTGCTGCTGCCAGAAGCGTGCAGGACGAGCAGTACAATAAGCGAGCCGTAGAGCCTAATTATCAAATTGGGGATCTGGTCATGATTAAGGCCTCCAACGTAGCTAAGCGGGATCAGGTTTACAAACTCTTAGACAAACATATTGGGCCGTATCGAATTGAGAAAATTTTTGGGTGCGTGGCTACAGTCTACCCGGCTGGCAATCGTCGGGCCAAGCGCCTCAATGTGCAATTTAACAACATGAAACCGTGCGTAGAACCTCGTGTCATTACCGCGCCGATTCACGAGCACGATGAGGACAAAGTCTCTTCTGAACACTCGGAACCTGAGGTTCCAATGCGAGCTCAACCTCCACCTCCACGGTCGGAGGATAAGAAACCTGTCGAGGCAAAAAAGGATACCGCCGAAGTGCCAAAGTCATTGCCGCCAGTGGCACCAACTGCTCGAAGGCGTAGTCTGCGACAAGCTGCCGCAGAATATAAGAGTAAGCCGATTGAGGGAAGGGTAACCCCGGAACCTCCCCTCGCCCGCAAACCGTTGTCGCCCAAGCAGCCAAAAGGAAAAGGACCCGTTCTCAGAACTGGCGATTCTAGTTCCGAGACAGAGGCTAGTGACGCTCCCCAATATCTGTCTGACGAGCCGCTATCGCCCGAAAAGGACTTGCTCTACTACAATAGGAGAAAGTTCTTCAACCCCATAGATGATAGGTGGCAACAGAGAATTGCCGCTCTCCGCGGATTTAGGGTTCGACACAAACTGCCTGTGCTCATGCAACATATGCCTCTTTATGAGCCTTACGAAGTGTTAGACGTTTTGGGAGACGGTAATTGCTACTATCGCGCCCTTTCACTCGCCCTGACTGGGTTAGAGGATTCTTGGTCCGATATCAGAAATGAACTTTATGAATTTTTGGCAACTTACGAGCACCGAAAACGTTTCCAAAACATGTTTCCTCAAATGGCAGAGGTGAAGAAAAGAGTGAAAAAGACCGCTGAGTTTGCTACTGACGATGAGTTGTTTTTGGCCGCAGCCTGGTTACAAACTCCTATTATGTCTTATTCAAAATTTGGCCCAGAATGGGCTTGGCAACTTTTCACACCTGAGGCATTACTAGGCAAAGATATTGAATATGAGCGATGTATCCTCTACCTGTATAACGTCAATAGCGATCATTTCATGGTTGTACTGTCGGTAAGGGAGCCAAATCATGGCAAATGGCCTACCGGTAAACCGCCGAAAGTACTGTATCGAGAACTGACTAGTGATTCAAACCAATCCTCGCCTGACGTGGAGAACAAACCCACTCGGTCCTCAAAGGACCCTGATGTGCGTAAGATCTTCTCTACGAGTCCACTTTTTTCGGGACCTTCACCTTTGTTTAGGAACCCGTTTCGCGCGTCTCAACGCCTAACGCGTTCCGCAAGTCCCTCCAGGGACTAACCGCCGTCTGGGAAATAATCTTGGACGTTAAACAAATTTGTGATTTGTACAATAGTTAAACTTGTAAAGTTTTGTAAAAAAAGAGTGTTTAAAATCGAGCTTTGTAAAGATGATAATTTTTCTGAAATCTCGTGCTTTGCACGCTAAAATTGTACAGCCTTTAAACTGTTGTAAATTTGTTGGGTCTGAGTATCTCTCTGTGGCGAATGTTATATTTGTAATTGTATGTATGTTAGAGGTCTCGGTTGTAACATCTATGCCGATGATCTAGATTGTGATTGTGAACTGAAACTGCTCCATGATGGGCATTGTACCTCGGTAGTTTACATCTACACCGCAGGTTATGAAGTGATTTATGTGAGTGCCAACTGCTCCATGTTGGGCACAGTACCTCGGGTTCACCATCTTCCCGACGGTATAGGCACGCATTCGCAGAGATACCTAGGTCTCGGGCATTACGCCCATTAGAAGCGCTCGGGTAGCAGCTACCGATTGTGGCTTCAGAAACAAACGCTGCTAAAACATACCAAAAAATAAACATAAAATTACGTAGAAAATGATAAAAAATATGGGTATAACTGTTCTAAATATATAGTAACTGTATAGCTACGAATACTGAATGTAATATCTTCTGTATAGAGAGATTATATTGAAAAAGCATACAAACTTCCTAGAAAAAGTAACATTCGATAGATAAAATCGTAAAAAGCAATATAAACTTTAAAACCAAAAATAACAACAAAACTATTTTCTTTTACTTATTCTTGTTATGCAATGATTTGTAGATAATATTTGTGCAATGTTATGCAATGATACTAACTATATGTTGATGCAATGTTTTATTTTACTTTTGTTTGCCTCGTTTACCTAGTTATAATTGTTATGTTCTTTGTTACCTAACCTAGTTCCTGTTGCATGCTCTAATCCTAGCTAGGATATTTGTGGGGAAATAAGCAGAGATTTTTAATGATACGCATCTAAAAGTCCAAATGGTTTCTTAAAGAACTGTTCACATTTTTGCAGAGAAGTGAATCGAAAAGGCTATGGCACCAAAGTTGATTGTTGAACACCCTGAAACTGCTGAAAAGTTGGAAGGTGAAAATGAGCTAGATTTGCCTGTTGTGTTGCATTGCCCTGTTGAAATGCGTGGTCCGTATCGTGATCCTAATTCCCTGCCGGATGGGTTGAAAATGTTGCCCGGCACCGTAGATGTCTATACTGATCCCCGTATGTCGCATCTTTTTGAAGTTAATACGCGAGTCCATCTGAAAAGTCCTACTTTAGCCCAAATCTGTATTTTTCTTTGCGTTGAGTGTTGGTGGCGTACTAGTTTAAATTTTTATGGTGTCCCTGTTACTGTTTTTCCGGTGCATGACGAAATTCGCCTGTCCCGTGATCCACACAAACTGCGTTTACGTCGTTTAATTTCATCTTCTGGAGGTGGGATTTTCCGTTGCCCCAATGTTCGTTGTCAGTCCCCTTATGTTGTTGTTTTGCATGAGTCGGAAGGTTGGTCTTACACCAACGGTTTGCAGTTTTTGTGTGAAGAAGCACGTTTGTTGCTTGTCCATGTTCCCTTAGTTTTGCATGATCTTTTGCCTGCTGATGTTCTTGATTTTCGCATGCGCATGCCCGATGAGTTTCCTTTGTACCATCCTAACATTCTGTAATCTCTGTTGTCAATACGTCCAGTAACTTCTGTAGTTAGTACTTGTCGAAATAACCGCTGATTTACCTCTCATCCCTAAGTTCTTAGTTTAGATCCCTAGGTAGTGATAACAGTAACGTAGACCCTAATCTCTTAGTCTAGAATAGTCCTAATCTGTCTTACCCGCTGAGTTCTGATTCATGAAAATAAGCTCATTCTATACCTTTATCCTTTTGTTACAGTATCATGTCTGCCCGTGCTTCCACTTGGGTTGTCCGTCATTTCTGTTCTGAGTCTACCAGTTCCGAGTCCTCCGATCCTGATGACCAGCTTGATCCCCTTGTTTTGAGTTCCTCTGACCGATCTGTTTCTTCTGTCTCTCCAGTGCCCCGCGTCGTCCTTCAGTTCCTGTTCCATGTGCCCGGCCCGGATGGCCGATGGTGTCTGACGGAAGCCCAGGAAGGCCCTCAACTTGCGTCTGCCTGTCTCCCTCCTGAGCTTAAGATCTGTTATCACACGCAGAAGGTATACTGTGGACCCGCTTCGGCCGGTCTTCTTCGTCCCTACCGCCCGGCCAGTCTGCTTGGTCCGGAAGTCGTTTCTTGTTGTGTGGCACTCTGCGTTCACTGTTTTTGGCGTTTTAAGTTCTCTTATTTTTCTGTTCCTTTCCGTTTTTACCCTGTCCCTCTTAGGTTGCAGTTTGACTTTTTTCCAACTAAGGCTCTTTTGTTGAAGCATGTTGAGCAGCTGCGCCCTGCTAACCTCAGTTGTCCAAACCGCCTGTGCATGAGTGATTCTGTTCTGATTTTGCATGAGCTGCCCGCCTATCGTGGGCGTGGCCAGTCTTTCCTCCGGCATGCCGCCCCGCACGTGTACTCGTTGCTTGCTAATGCCCATACCGCCCATCCCCTCATTCCGCCTGATATCCTTTCTGTTGACTTTTAAGTTGTTTCGTTATTTTTGTGGTTCCCGTCCCTAATTTGATGTAGCTTAATTACTCTTGGAGATTGCTAAAATGACCTGTGAAAACTGGAAGTTGTGGTTTTGAAAACGTGTGTTTGAACGAGTTAAAAGCGTGAAAAGCTAGACATGAAAGCTGATCCCTAGATCCCCGTCCCCTACTTGATTAGTTATGCTTTGTTCCGTCCTTTTGTCCCGACTTCTGTTGGAATGTCTGTTGCACGCACTAACACACGACTGTTTGGTTTGGGTAACAATAAGCTTTACAGGTAATCGTCCCAGATACTACGACCCAGTTTTGGTCGGACCGATAGATCCCTTACGCTAGCTAGATACTATTGCTTATTGTTACGTACGCCCATCATGATACGTTGTTTTTCGTATTTTGTTTCTGTTCAGTGTTTTCAGTTGTTTGCTGCCACCAACCTCCTGCCCACCGGATGGTTACTCGCTGTGTTGTTTTGTAGTTTACACGAGATGAATTCAGCCTACAGTTCTTTCATTTTTGATGCGAAAAGATAAATATTGCTGAAGGGCACGCAAAATAGGAATTTTAAATGAAAAGAGTTAAAACGTTTGAGTTGACTAAGCAAGAATAAAAGTTTGGAGTAGAATGTTCTCGCGCCGTGCCTTTGTCTGTAGTATTTTCAGTGTTCCCTTCTATTTTCACCTCTGTACCTCACTGGATTCCATGGCCTGCAACACAGTTCAAGAGCTTCAATTCTGGATGGATGGATCCTACTAACCGTTGTTTGCTAACCTTTTCTGTCTGCTAATTAGTTGTTTTCTTTAATTTTTTTTACTGCACACACCGACTTTGCAATAGAGCACTGCACGAAACTTTAAAAACTAGAGTATTGTACAACATATCACGGTCTTTTACTGATGTACTGCGTAGGCAGGGTAGGGTTGATATTGCGAAAAGATAGCTGATATCCTAACATATTTTAACGAAACTAGTACTAAACGTTGTAACGCGCTTACTTGATGATTGAAACCTGTGAAGCTAATCGAAACTAACTTAGAACTAGAGTTTCCTGATTGATTGCTACTTAACGAGCTTCTGTTTCTGTTTCTGTTTCTGCTGTCCCTGTCTTCTCTTTCACGGTGGGTGAGAGTCACCCACTGGTCACTGTCACTGTTACTAATCTTTGTTGTACGATGTATTTCTAGGCTGTTTCTCAGCAATGGTTTTCTTTTTCTGATGTCGTCGTTTCTCTTCACACCTGGTCGGATCAGTCGTGCAGTCCTGGTCGCCAGCATCACACCTCGCCACCCTGCCGGCTCCTTCCGGTACCACTTGTCTGGGATAAGCACACACCGCCGCTCTGTCGGCTTATCCCGGGCTCACGCCGTCGTCCTCACCTCCGCCGCCTCGCCGGCTGACCCGGCATGTCAGCGTCGTCAACCGAACTTCATCACTCCGCCGCTCCGCCGGCTTCTCCCGGCACACGGAAGAACTGCTCACCGACCGCCGCCGTCATTGGCTGCGTTTTCAGACCATTATCCCACGTCCACTCTCCGCTCCCACACCCCCCTCAGCACCGTCATGTCCACCTCCAAACACACCCCCTGCCTCCTTATCATCATCGTGAAAAAATTCAGTCATCAATATCAGATCCACCAGCCATCGCGTCTGCAGCACTTCTGCACGCGCGATCCTGCCCACAGTCTCCTGAGCGATTCCCAGCTGAGATCTCTGCTCAGCCCTCCGAAGATTGGCCATTGACTTTTGCGCTGGCCACAGATTCTGCCACCTCAGCCTTCCAGTCATCGCTGTCATCGCCACCACTATGAACTGCACCGCACCAGTATTGCCTGTACATAAGTGAACTTTGCACTGTTTTCGTACCATATTTTGTTTGTTTTGTACACTGACTGTCTGCTTTGCACAATTATTGCTTTTCTGTTCCCTATCGCTTGAATAATGCATGTACATGATCACTTTCGCTTGATACCTTTCGACTACTAGTAAAACTCTACACCATTTTTTGAGGTGGAGAGTGTAAGGGCAAGAAAAATTCATTCTTAGCCCACAGGTTAAAACCGGTTAAAAAATGACTGTTTTCTGTCTGTTTATCTCTGTTTTCAAACTCTTGACTCTGTGTTCTGTGTTTTGATGACCTTATGACCAAATTTTTTGTTGCTATTAACCTAATTTTCTGCATGTTTGCTAACTAACTTAAGATCCCTGTTACCTAACTTTATTAACCAGATTGTCTTCTTGTTTCTGCCTATTTGTTAACTAACTTAAAATCCCTAATTCTAATTGCAGTGGTCAATCTATGTGAAGTAGCCTTTGTTCTGTCCGATACTGTTATGCGCCTGTTTACGAAACTGAGATGCCTTTGTGAAACGAACATTTTCTGTTTGCTTGAAATCATGGGTTAATTGGTGTGTTTTTCTCCTAAAAGGTTCAAGTTGGGAAAGTGGGGTTAATCGTCTTAAGTTGGAAATTTGGGGAGCCCCATGAGCCCAAAAGCAATCTCATACGTCATGCTTATCATGACGTATGCCTTTTCTTTCTAAGATTTTCGCCTTCACATCAAAAGAAATCAAAAAGACCGAAATTGCAGAACTTCACGTGGACAAGGCTGAGAGGGGAGAAGGTGACTGAACCCCAATTTGAATCAGTTTGAGGTTGACTCTTGCGCGGAAAGGTCGGTTTTGGACCTACGATCTGAAGTCTTATTCTGTGTGGCTGTACGCCTGTTCTGGTTGCTTCTATGTGTAAGGCCTGTTGCGCCTGAGTCTATTTTGTGTCAGTAGTCTGAGTTTCGCTCTGTTTGGTTGGAAGTTGCACTAACCGTAATTCAGTCACCTCACTCTCACCTATTCTACGTGGAACTGTATTGTACTGATTATTCTTATTGCTGACATTTCGTGGATCTCTTCGGAAGCAAAAAGGTAACAAGAGTTTTGAGAGGAAATTCCCATTGAGTCGCTAACAGGCCAGTGCCCTGATTGACATTGTGCTAGCAGATTGTACAACTGAATCTATGTTCATCTGTATCGTAACTTTGTGTCCGAGAATTGTGAATATTAATCTAACCACCTGTGTCTAAAAGTTTGGAATCTGTTGACTCGTACCTCCAGTATCAGAGTAAATTATCTAATCCAATTTTCCCACTAAAAGTGTTTGACTTTTGTAGAGTAGGGATTTGATTTGAGAACAAGGTGGACCATTGATTAGGTACGGAAGCCTTGTTTAAGTAGGATAATTAGTTGACCTCAAAGTTTCATTGAGTGGTCAACTAATTATTAGGTAACTTTAGGATTGACTGACTTGACTTTTGAGCCATTTAACCAGCGCTCCGATTGTGTTAATTCGAGCCATTTCACCAGTGCTCTGATTGTTATTTTATTCAGGACAAGTTTGACCGACCCCCAAACTTGTACCATTAGAAAGAGCTGAGAGATTAAAGTCTGAAGTTTGTGATTTAAGACGTGAAACAGACCTCTCAGTACCCAAATTGGCTAAAAACATTACCTAACCGAATTCCGTTTCTTTACGTTATATCAATCTTTTAATTTCGGCATTAGTACTCCAATGGAGCTTGCTAATTTGTGCTCATTAAATATTGTTGATAATTGCAAAATTTTTTCGACTTAAAATAAGCTAAATGATAGATAGTAATCAATTTGAACAGTTTTCGCCGTTTTATGATGATACTAGCAATAAGCAACATGGTTGTTATTGTATAACAACAAACGTTGTTTCAATGTATAGAATAACTATGAGACTACTATCAAAATAGCATCCATACTCAATTTCAACTGATAAGGGGAGGAGGGCAAAGTTGGATCAGGGTGTCTAATATTTCGGATACAACCCGGAGCCAAACCGGAATGCTTTCTCCAAAATTATCAGGAACAATGCGATACTTTGCTTTGAAACTTAATGATGCTATTTCTGTTTTCCAATATGTTTTGCTATACCATGCATATATGTAAAAGAATCCTTATGAGTTACAATTTTTCTGTGGCATGCGATTAAAGTGAGAAAGATTGTGGCATGATACACTGCGCACGAGAGAAATTAGGATTTTATGAACTGTGGTTAACCCAATGAGTCCCGATTTTGTCCACCTAGTATCTAGTACTGCTCCAATGTGTGCGAAAATTAGGTGATTTTGTTAATCTTTGCGTTCGTAAAGCTAGACTATATTAGGCAGCAACGTCCAAATCTTTGCTTATATTTATGATGCTACCCCCTTTCTAGGTATCAGTTACGCCTACTTTGACTAAAACATTACTCAAAAGAATAGAACTGTCGAAACTTAACCAGTTTTAAATTAACCGTCTATTTTAGCCTCCAGGTCAAAAGCTACAGTTGATATGGGCTGTCAATAAATTATATTGGATTAAAAACGGCGCACAGTCACCTCCAGACTTTTGTCAAAATTTTAAATTTAGTTATTTCTGTTATTACATTTATTGCTGAAGAATCAAGCAATGCTCGACAGCCGGAACATTTCTAATATATATTTACAGCTATCAACAGTGCTCATGGCAAGTAACAGTGATGAGATTTAAAAGTAACAGCAGTGATCAAAACATTTTGATCCGGAGTCGAAAGTTTGAAGTCGTTTGAAGTCGAAACCGTTTGAAACATACTATCACGTTTTTAGCTTTGGCCATTACGCACCATTGGGGTGTCTTGCAGTGTCCAATCCCAGTAAAAAGGGTTGTAATCCATTTTTATTGGAAACCATCCAATTCAAATGGATAGCTAGCAACAAAAAGTTTAAATTGCATTGTCGCTTGCTACTCTTGGAAACTTGCCAAAAGTAGCTACAATGTTTGACAAAAATTATTCCATGAAAAAAGTTTATGCAAAACGAAAATGATCATGTTTAGTGTGTTTCTGAGATATTAATTTGCCAGGGACGGTTTTCAATTTTATCTTTTCAGTAAGCAGAAATTGAACATTTTACACCGAATTCATCACCCTTCCAACTTTGAAAAGACATTAATCTTGATTGTTTTTTGTTTGTTTTAGCCATCACGACACCGTCACTGGCAGTTCCGTCCATCACTACGCCAAGCATCCAAGTACCATGTGAGCATCTGTTTTAATTATTGTCAAGTACCAATGAAATGTACGACATAGCATGGAGACAAGATCACCGGCACGCATTAAACAGAAATGTAGTAGCCAACTCATGTTGCAACTACCAAGTATTAAGTTTCTGAAATTGAAATTTTCCAATCCTACTATTAGAATGTAGCAATTTTCACAGCTACCAAATCAAGTCACAACTTGCTTGCTGTTTGCTGGCAACAGACATGCGTTACGGTTTTTGTTTGTTTTAGCCATCACGACACCGTCGCTGGCTGTTCCGTCCATTACTACGCCAAGCATCCGAGTACCATGTGAGCGACTGTTAACTGCTGTCATGAACTAGGGATCAGTACGACATAGCATTGAGACAGGCTCGCCGGCACACATTAAACGCAAATGCAGTTACCAATTCATATTGAGGCTACTAGAGGCCTGCATTATTGAATTTTTGGAATTGAAAGTTTCCAGACCGATTATTGGAATGTAGCAGTTTTCACAGCTACCAAATCAGTTATAGTGACATTTCTAATTACTGTTTTTTGCAGCTGTGACTACGCCCTCGCTGGCTGTTCCGTCCATTACAACACCTAGCATAGAAGTACCATGTGAGTTTCTCGGAGTTTAGAATAATTAATGAACGCTTTTCTAGCTCTTTAAGCTTAGTAACAGTGATAATCAAGTAAACTCTGGAAAAGTGACGTTAACAATTGTTTTCTGCGGACTCAACTCAATTTCATAACGACCCAAAGACTCGTCATGGAGCGTTCTGCCAACGACACCCGGTACAGTCTTTGCTTGTTTGCTGTTTACTGGCACCGGACATCCCTAACGGATTTGTTTGTTTTCGCCATCACGACACCGTCGCTGGCTGTTCCGTCTATCACTACGCCAACCATCCAAGTACCATGTGAGCAACTGTTAATTAATGTCAAGAACTAGGGATCTGTCCGACATAGCATTGAGACAAGCTCTTCGGCACGCATTAAACCAAAATGGAGTTGCCAATTTATGTTGAAGCTGCCAAGAGATGAATTTTTGGAGCAGCTTTAACAGATAACAAATCAAATTCCACTGTTATTTGTGATAGTGACGTTTCTAATTACTGTTTATTGCAGCTGTGACTACGCCGTCGCTGGCTGTTCCGTCAATTACAACACCTAGCATAGAAGTACCGTGTGAGTTTGTCCGTTGAGATGTCCGACATAGCATTGAGACAAGCTCTCCGGCACGCATTAAACACAAATGCAGTTGCCAATTCATGGTGAAGCTGCCAAATTTTGGGAACTGAAGCTTCCCAAACGGATTATTACAATGTAGCAATTTTCACAGCTACCGAATCAAGTTCCACTGCTAGTAGTGTCATTCATAATTACTGTTTATTGCAGCTGTGACTACGCCGTCGCTGGCTGTTCCGTCAATTACAACACCTAGCATAGAAGTACCATGTGAGTTTGTCCGTTGAGATGTCCGACATAGCATTGAGACAAGCTCTCCGGCACGCATTAAACACAAATGCAATTGCCAATTCATGGTGAAGCTGCCAAATTTTGGGAACTGAAACTTCGCAAACGGATTATTAGAATGTAGCCATTTTCAAAGCTACCAAATCAAGTCACAACTATCTTGCTGTTTGCTGGCAACAGTCGTCCGTTACGGTTTTTGTTTGTTTTAGCCATCACGACGCCTTCGCTGGCTGTTTCGTCCATTACTACGCCAAGCATCCAAGTACCATGTGAGCGACTGTTAATTAATGTCAAGAACTAGGGATCTGTACGACATAGCATTGAGACAATCTTTTCAGCACGCGTTAAACACAAATGCAGTTGCCAATTCATGTTGAAGCTGCCAAATTTTTGGAATTGAAGCTTCCCAAACGGATTATTAGAATGTAACCATTTTCACAGCTACCGAACCAAGTTCCACTGCTTGTAGTGTCATTCATAATTACTGTTTATTGCAGCTGTGACTACGCCGTCGCTGGCTGTTCCGTCCATTACAACACCTAGCATAGAAGTACCATGTGAGTTCCCTGGTGTTCAGAATAATTAATGATCGCTTTTCTGGCTTCTTAAACTTAGTAACAGTGGTTCTTAGGTAAACTCTGGAAAAGTGCAGTTTTTGCTTGTTTGCTGTTTACTGGCACCGGACATCCCTAACGGATTTGTTTGTTTTAGCCATCACGACGCCGTCGCTGGCTGTTCCGTCTATCACTACGCCAAGCATCCAAGTACCATGTGAGCAACTGTTAATTAATGTCAAGAACTAGGGATCTGTACGACATAGCATTGAGACAAGCTCTTCGGCACGCATTAAACCAAAATGGAGTTGCCAATTCATGTTGAAGCTACCAAGAGATGAATTTTTGCAGCAGTTTTAACAGCTAACAAGTCAAGTTCCACTGTTAATAGTGATAGTAACATTTCTAATTACTGTTTATTGCAGCTGTGACTACGCCGTCGCTGGCTGTTCCGTCCATTACAACACCTAGCATAGAAGTACCATGTGAGTTCCCTGGAGTTCAGAATAATTAATGAACGCTTTTCTAGCTCCTTAAACTTAGTAACAGTGATAATCAAGTAAACTCTGTAAAAGAAACGTTAACAATTGTTTTCTGCGGACTCAACTCAACTTCATAACGACTCAGAGACTCGTCATGGAGCGTTCTACCTACGACACCCGATGCAGTCTCTGCTTGCTTGCTGTTTACTGGCACCGGACATCCCTAACGGATTTGTTTGTTTTAGCCATCACGACACCGTCGCTGGCTGTTCCGTCTATTACTACGCCAAGCATCCAAGTACCATGTGAGCAACTGTTAATTAATGTCAAGAACTAGGGATCTGTACGACATAGCATTGAGGCAATCTTTACAGCACGCGTTAAACACAAATGCAGTTGCCAATTCATGGTGAAGCTGCCAAATTTTGGGAACTGAAACTTCGCAAACGGATTATTAGAATGTAGCCATTTTCAAAGCTACCAAATCAAGTCACAACTATCTTGCTGTTTGCTGGCAACAGTCGTCCGTTACGGTTTTTGTTTGTTTTAGCCATCACGACGCCTTCGCTGGCTGTTCCGTCCATTACTACGCCAAGCATCCAAGTACCATGTGAGCGACTGTTAATTAATGTCACGAACTAGGGATCTGTACGACATAGCATTGAGACAATCTTTTCAGCACGCGTTAAACACAAATGCAGTTGCCAATTCATGTTGAAGCTGCCAAATTTTTGGAATTGAAGCTTCCCAAACGGATTATTAGAATGTAGCCATTTTCACAGCTACCGAATCAAGTTCCACTGCTTGTAGTGTCATTCATAATTACTGTTTATTGCAGCTGTGACTACGCCGTCGCTGGCTGTTCCGTCCATTACAACACCTAGCATAGAAGTACCATGTGAGTTCCCTGGTGTTCAGAATAATTAATGATCGCTTTTCTGGCTTCTTAAACTTAGTAACAGTGGTTCTTAGGTAAACTCTGCAAAAGTGACGTTAACAATTGTTTTCTGCGGAAACAAAAACTCAACTCCATAACGACCCAGAGACTCGTCATGGAGCGTTCTACCAACGACACCCGGTACAGTCTCTGCTTGCTTGCTGTTTACTGGCACCGGACATCCCTAACGGATTTGTTTGTTTTAGCCATCACGACGCCGTCGCTGGCTGTTCCGTCTATCACTACGCCAAGCATCCAAGTACCATGTGAGCAACTGTTAATTAATGTCAAGAACTAGGGATCTGTACGACATAGCATTGAGACAAGCTCTTCGGCACGCATTAAACCAAAATGGAGTTGCCAATTCATGTTGAAGCTACCAAGAGATGAATTTTTGCAGCAGTTTTAACAGCTAACAAGTCAAGTTCCACTGTTAATAGTGATAGTAACATTTCTAATTACTGTTTATTGCAGCTGTGACTACGCCGTCGCTGGCTGTTCCGTCCATTACAACACCTAGCATAGAAGTACCATGTGAGTTCCCTGGTGTTCAGAATAATTAATGATCGCTTTCTGGCTTCTTAAACTTAGTAACAGTGGTTCTTAGGTAAACTCTGCAAAAGTGACGTTAACAATTGTTTTCTGCGGAAACAAAAACTCA
This sequence comes from Trissonchulus latispiculum, assembly GCA_030248195.1. NCBI lineage: Eukaryota > Metazoa > Nematoda > Enoplea > Enoplida > Ironidae > Trissonchulus > Trissonchulus latispiculum. The sequence continues at coordinate 16,122 of JASAND010016155.1, forward strand.
ACTCCATAACGACCCAGAGACTCGTCATGGAGCGTTCTACCAACGACACCCGGCACAGTCTCTGCTTGCTTGCTGTTTACTGGCACCGGACATCCCTAACGGATTTGTTTGTTCTAGCCATCACGACACCGTCGCTGGCTGTTCCGTCTATTACTACGCCAAGCATCCAAGTACCATGTGAGCAACTGTTAATTAATGTCAAGAACTAGGGATCTGTACGACATAGCATTGAGGCAATCTTTACAGCACGCGTTAAACACAAATGCAGTTGCCAATTCATGTTGAAGCTGCCAAATTTTTGGAATTGAAGCTTCCCAAACGGATTATTAGAATGTAGCAATTTTCACAGCTACCGAATCAAGTTCCACTGCTAGTAGTGTCATTCATAATTACTGTTTATTGCAGCTGTGACTACGCCCTCCCTGGCTGTTCCGTCAATTACAACACCTAGCATAGAAGTACCATGTGAGTTTGTCCGTTGAGATGTCCGACATAGCATTGAGACAAGCTCTCCGGCACGCATTAAACACAAATGCAATTGCCAATTCATGGTGAAGCTGCCAAATTTTGGGAACTGAAACTTCGCAAACGGATTATTAGAATGTAGCCATTTTCAAAGCTACCAAATCAAGTCACAACTATCTTGCTGTTTGCTGGCAACAGTCGTCCGTTACGGTTTTTGTTTGTTTTAGCCATCACGACGCCTTCGCTGGCTGTTTCGTCCATTACTACGCCAAGCATCCAAGTACCATGTGAGCGACTGTTAATTAATGTCAAGAACTAGGGGTCTGTACGACATAGCATTGAGTTGAGACAATCTTTTCAGCACGCGTTAAACACAAATGCAGTTGCCAATTCATGTTGAAGCTGCCAAATTTTTGGAATTGAAGCTTCCCAAACGGATTATTAGAATGTAGCCATTTTCACAGCTACCGAATCAAGTTCCACTGCTTGTAGTGTCTTTCATAATTACTGTTAGAGACTCGTCATGGAGCGTTCTACCAACGACACCCGGTACAGTCTCTGCTTGCTTGCTGTTTACTGGCACCGGGCATCCCTAACGGATTTGTTTGTTTTAGCCATCACGACGCCGTCGCTGGCTGTTCCGTCTATCACTACGCCAAGCATCCAAGTACCATGTGAGCAACTGTTAATTAATGTCAAGAACTAGGGATCTGTACGACATAGCATTGAGACAAGCTCTTCGGCACGCATTAAACCAAAATGGAGTTGCCAATTCATGTTGAAGCTACCAAGAGATGAAATTTTGCAGCAGTTTTAACAGCTAACAAATCAAGTTCCACTGTTAATAGTGATAGTAATATTTCTAATTACTGTTTATTGCAGCTGTGACTACGCCGTCGCTGGCTGTTCCGTCCATTACAACACCTAGCATAGAAGTACCATGTGAGTTCCCTGGTGTTCAGAATAATTAATGATCGCTTTCTGGCTTCTTAAACTTAGTACAGTGGTTCTTAGGTAAACTCTGCAAAAGTGACGTTAACAATTGTTTTCTGCGGAAACAAAAACTCAACTCCATAACGACCCAGAGACTCGTCATGGAGCGTTCTACCAACGACACCCGGCACAGTCTCTGCTTGCTTGCTGTTTACTGGCACCGGACATCCCTAACGGATTTGTTTGTTCTAGCCATCACGACACCGTCGCTGGCTGTTCCGTCTATTACTACGCCAAGCATCCAAGTACCATGTGAGCAACTGTTAATTAATGTCAAGAACTAGGGATCTGTACGACATAGCATTGAGGCAATCTTTACAGCACGCGTTAAACACAAATGCAGTTGCCAATTCATGTTGAAGCTGCCAAATTTTTGGAATTGAAGCTTCCCAAACGGATTATTAGAATGTAGCAATTTTCACAGCTACCGAATCAAGTTCCACTGCTAGTAGTGTCATTCATAATTACTGTTTATTGCAGCTGTGACTACGCCCTCTCTGGCTGTTCCGTCAATTACAACACCTAGCATAGAAGTACCATGTGAGTTTGTCCGTTGAGATGTCCGACATAGCATTGAGACAAGCTCTCCGGCACGCATTAAACACAAATGCAGTTGCTAAGTCATGGTGAAGCTGCCAAATTTTGGGAACTGAAACTTCGCAAACGGATTATTAGAATGTAGCAATTTTCCCAGCTACCAAATCAAGTCACAACTTTTTTGCTGTTTGCTGGCAACAGACATCCGTTACGGTCTTTGCTTGTTTTAGCAATCACGACGCCTTCGCTGGCTGTTCCGTCCATTACTACGCCAAGCATCCAAGTACCATGTGAGCGACTGTTAACTGCTGTCAAGAACTAGGGATCAGTACGACATAGCGTTGAGACAAGCTCTTCGGCACGCATTAAACCAAAATGGAGTTGCCAATTCATGTTGAAGCTACCAAGAGATGAATTTATGGAGCAGTTTTAACAGCTAACAAATCAAGTTAAACTGTTATTAGTGATAGTGACGTTTCTAATTACTGTTTATTGCAGCTGTGACAACGCCGTCGCTGGCTGTTCCGTCCATTACAACACCTAGCATAGAAGTACCATGTAAGTCAATTAATGAACGTTTTTCTAGCTCCTTAAACTTGGTAACAGTGGTCATTAGGTAAACTCTGGAAAAGTGACGTTAACAATTGTTTTCTGTGGAAACAAAAACTGTAGTGATGCGCTACTTTAATGTACAACCAATTCAAAACTGACACAAACTTCACTCGAACCGTGACTTATATAAGGTACGAGTTCTGGCATAGAATGATTACAAAGTAGGTACAGCAAAGTAACATATCCTCGCCAAAGTTAGTACTTTTAACATTTTAACCCAACTCCATAACATCTCCCCCTTCAAGTTCGGACTGTCACTTTCTATACTTTTCGTTTTCGTAATCAAAAGGATTCTGACGGTGAACCGGTCTTCTGTCCCTCACTGGATATCTACGTGGCGGGTCTGTATTCCGTGGGATATTAGGAGCTGGTTCCACCACCCGGTCTCGTATCGCTCCTCTCTGGAGGTCAGGCCCCAGCCCCAGCGATTCCACTCCAGGTAGTTCACCGTCTTGTCCCCCTTCCGTAGTCACCCAGGTCGGAAGATGCCAATCTCTTTCGTCGCGCTTATCTACTGTTCCTCTCTTCCTCACAGGGCTCACGTGACATCGTTGTTGCTCTCCCGAAGACCGAAGGACCCTCACGATGCGGCATCCTTCCCAGCCCTGTACCGTTCCAGGCTCCCATGACCAATTCCCATAGTTGTATTGTTTATACCAAACCGGCTGTCCAATTCGGAATTTGGGGTCTTGTGTTTCTTGAGGTGTATTTCCTTCTTTCCAGTGGTCGTATTTCGTCAGCAGGTTCCGTCCCCATAACAGCTCAGCTGGTGACTTGCCCAATTCTTTCTTTGTCGATCTATAGCAAAAAGGAAAATCCGAAACAGCTTTATGTAGCAACACTTTTGAAATGAAGGGACGTGATCCGAGCTTTTGCTTGAACATTTTTACATATCTTTCCGCGATCCCATTAGACTGTGGATGATGTGCCGGCGATCTGACATGTAGGACCCCATTCTCCAAACAAAAAAATTCAAATTGCCGAGATGTAAAGCAAGTGCCGTTATCACTGACTAAGGTCTTAGGAATGCCGTAGGTTGCAAAGATGCGATGGAGGGAGACTATGGTAGGCTGTGATGACAGATTTGGCACCGGAACTACGTCTAACCAACGGGAGTAGCTGTCTACAACTAGGAGCCAATAACTTCCATGGAAGGGACCCAAGTGGTAAATGTGGATACGATCCCAAGGCTTGCTAGGGGTGGTCCAATTTCCCAGCTGTGAAGCTGGACTACTCTGAGATTGCTGACAATGCGAGCAATCCGCCACAAATTGCCTGATAATGCCGTCAATCCCGGGCCACCACACAAACTGGCGGCAACGGGAAGCCATCCTAGTCTGGCCCAAGTGACCTTTGTGTAAATCAGCCAGGATGTGATTTTGAAGACTCGCGGGAATTATTATTCGGTGACCCCATAGCAGTAATCCGTTGGTACTCATTATTTCATACCTTTTGGCATAATATTCTGAAAATTCTCTAGGTACTTTCCTTGGCCAACCAGTTGCTTGCCATTTCTGTACGAGTTGTAAATCCTTGTCTGTGGCAGTCTCCCTCTTCAGATCATTCACGGCTACCGGCAGCTGGTTGTCAGACAACCAAACATCGGTGATATTCTTGATTTCTATACTATCTGGATCATCTCGTTCGCTAGGTTGATGTAGAGGAAGTCTCGAGAGGGCATCTGCGTTGGCATGGCTATGCGTCGTCCGGAACTCAATCTGAAATGACAATGACATTAAGATCATAGCCCATCTTTGTAACCTGCTCAAAGACAATAGTGGCAATGCTTTGGAGGGATGTAGTAAGCTAGTGAGCGGTTTGTGATCAGTTTGAAGCGTAAACGTTGATACATGTAGAATCTTTTGATAGCAAACACGATTGCATAAGCTTCCTTCTCTATTTGTGAATAATTCTTTTGAGCGTCGTTTAATGTTTTCGAAGCAAATGCTATCGGTTTTTCGGTGCCGTCCGGGAATTTGTGACTGTGAACGGCACCTGCACCATAAGCAGAGGCATCGCAGGCCAAGATCAGTGGTAGTTTGGGATTATAGTGACACAGTACGAGGTCTGACTTTAGAGCATTTTTAATTGACTTGAAAGATTCTTCACATGCTGTAGACCATGCCCATTCTTTGCCCTTTTTTAGTAATTGGTAAAACGGTTGACAAATGTCAGAAAACTTTGGTATGTATTTGTTGTAGTAAATGATCAAGCCCAAAATACGTTTTAGCTGTGTCACAGTTTCGGGGGGTGGCATGCGTTCCACTGCATCTAGTTTACTTGGAATTGGGCTGATACCTTTTGCCGAAACCGTATGCCCTACGAGAGTTACTTCAGACTTGCCAAATTCGCACTTAGCCCATCCCAGTCGCCCATTTGCTTTTAAAAACCTTTCGAAAACACGACGAAGGTTTTTGTCATGCTCTTCCTTAGTTTTCCCGCCGATAATTATGTCGTCCAGAAACCAGGCCACTCCTGGCAAACCGTGTAACAAATTAACCATGTACCTTTGGAATATACCTGGAGCGGAAGCTACTCCAAAGGGTAATCTCTGGTACTGTAGTAGGCCTAACGGAGTGTTGATAACACAGAGTTCTTTACTTTTTGGACTCAATTTGACTTGATGATAAGCCCGTGACATGTCGAGTTTTGAGAAATATTGTGCTCCGTTAAGCTTATACAGCATCTCTTCCACTCTAGGCATCGGGTGGTTGTCCACTTCTATGTTAGTATTAATAGTCACTTTAAAATCAGCACATACCCTTATTGTTCCATTCGGCTTAACGATGGGGACAATGGGAGCAGCCCATTTGGAATGCGGAATCGGTTTGAGTATACCTTCGTTAATCTCTTTTTGTAGTGTTTCTACCACCTTATCTTTTAGTTTGAATGGCACTGGTCTGGAGTTGTGGAATCTGGGGGTGGCGCCTGCTTTCAAGATGATATCAGCTTCATATAGGTTCAGTTCACCAATATCTGACGCAAAGATTGGTTTGAATTCTTCAAACATTTTCTTTAGTTCTGCATCTTCTTGAAGGTGGCGACAGACCTCCGGCTTCCTGTTGATGGGGAAGAACTTCCAAACAATTGGTACTGATTTGATCCACGATCTTCCCATCAAAGGACGTGCGTTTCCCTTGACTACGTAGACTTCACACGGCTTGCTTGTTGTAGACACCATGCTTTGGACGGATACGGTAGCTTTTCCAAGCACGTGAACTTCGGACTTTGTGTAGGTTAGCAGCCTGATTCCCGCATCCACCAATCTTGAATTCTTTCCGATATTTCGACAGACATCTTCGCCAATGATAGAGGCGCTCGCTCCCGTGTCTAGTACTTCCATTGGAATCCATTCACCATTGATGCAAAGCTTAGTACACCATGGTTCGTTCTGGTTTTCGTTTACAGAATGTAACTCCCACACTGGATAGTCTTCTGGATAACAGTGACGTTCAGGACTCGATGAAGTAGGTTCTTCTTCGTCTTTATTGAAAACTTGATGTACAGGGGCTTTTCTGGTTATCGTCTTGGAACGATCTGGGAACTGTCCGGGAGGTTTAGGCTTATGATAACAAATTCTCGCGAAGTGCCCAATTTTCCCGCAGTTATTGCACTTCTGATCTTTGGCCAGACATCGATGATTCCGAATATTTTTCGATCCACAGCGGTCACAAACGGAACCATTGTCGTTTTTGGCGCCTCTGGTCCAGTGAACGGAATCGGACTCGCACTGTCCATTTCTGATCTTCTGCATACAGCATCCATCGGATTCAGAGGTTTCTAAGGTCAGTGCCAGCTTAACAGCTTTTGCGAATGTCATCTCTTTCTCACTGAGCAGTTTTCGCTGAATGCCAGCATTTGCCATTCCCACAATCAGCCGATCCCTCATTTGTTCGTTTATGTTGTCGGCAGAGAACCCGGCCCGTGTCGCTAACCTGCGCACCCGCGCTATGAAGTCGTTCAGTTTCTCAGACTTGTCTTGGTAGGCTGTGTGAAATCGGAACCTTTCCATTAGTTGTGTTGGCTCCGGATCCAGATGATCTTTCAAAGCGCCGCACAGCTGTTGAAAGGCAGGTCTTTCGGTTTCTCAGGGGCAGTCAAAGATTTCAGAATGTCATAGGTGTCCGGACCCACGGACACGATAAGGAAAGCCACTTTCATGGCGTCAACCTCTACCTGCTTCACCAACAACGCCGCCTCTAGTCGTTCCTGAGAGCAGGTCCAGGATTCTGTGCCTCCGTCAAATTGACAAAACTGGAAGTTGTCCATCTTAGGATTCGCAGCGCCAATGTAGTGATGCGCTACTATGTACAACCAATTCAAAACTGACACAAACTTCACTCGAACCGTGGCTTATATAAGGTACGAGTTCTGGCATAGAATGATTACAAAGTAGGTACAGCAAAGTAACATATCCTCGCCAAAGTTAGTACTTTTAACATTTTTACCCAACTCCAAAACAAAAACTCAACTCCATAACGACCCAGAGACTCGTCCTGGAGCGTCCTTCCAACGGCACCCGGTACAGTCTTTGCTTGCTTGCTGTTTACTGGCACCGGACATCCCTAACGGATTTGTTTGTTTTAGCCATCACGACACCGTCGCTGGCTGTTCCGTCTATTACTACGCCAAGCATCCAAGTACCATGTGAGCGACTGTTAATTAATGTCAAGAACTAGGGATCTGTACGACATAGCATTGAGACAATCTTTTCAGCACACGTTAAACACAAATGCAGTTGGCAATTCATGTTGAAGCTGCCAAAGTTTTGGAATTGAAGCTTCCCAAACGGATTATTAGAATGTATCCATTTTCAGAGCTACCGAATCAAGTTCCACTGCTTGTAGTGTCATTCATAATTACTGTTTATTGCAGCTGTGACTACGCCCTCTCTGGCTGTTCCGTCCATTACAACACCTAGCATAGAAGCACCATGTGAGTTTCCCGGAGTTTAGAATAATTAATGATCGCTTTTCTAGCTCCTTATACTTAGTAACAGTGGTTCTTAGGTAAACTCTGGAAAAGTGCAGTTTTTGCTTGTTTGCTGTTTACTGGCACCGGACATCCCTAACGGATTTGTTTGTTTTAGCCATCACGACGCCGTCGCTGGCTGTTCCGTCTATCACTACGCCAAGCATCCAAGTACCATGTGAGCAACTGTTAATTAATGTCAAGAACTAGGGATCTGTACGACATAGCATTGAGACAAGCTCTTCGGCACGCATTAAACCAAAATGGAGTTGCCAATTCATGTTGAAGCTACCAAGAGATGAAATTTTGCAGCAGTTTTAACAGCTAACAAATCAAGTTCCACTGTTAATAGTGATAGTAATATTTCTAATTACTGTTTATTGCAGCTGTGACTACGCCGTCGCTGGCTGTTCCGTCTATTACAACACCTAGCATAGAAGTACCATGTGAGTTCCCTTGAGTTCAGAATAATTAATGAACGCTTTTCTAGCTCCTTAAACTTAGTAACAGTGATAATCAAGTAAACTTTGTAAAAGAGACGTTAACAATTGTTTTCTGCGGACTCAACTCAACTTCATAACGACTCAGAGACTCGTCATGGAGCGTTCTACCAACGACACCCGATGCAGTCTCTGCTTGCTTGCTGTTTACTGGCACCGGACATCCCTAACGGATTTGTTTGTTTTAGCCATCACGACACCGTCGCTGGCTGTTCCGTCTATTACTACGCCAAGCATCCAAGTACCATGTGAGCAACTGTTAATTAATGTCAAGAACTAGGGATCTGTACGACATAGCATTGAGACAATCTTTACAGCACGTTAAATTAAATTAGCACATTAAAGCACATTACAGCACACTAAATAGTCGATTTAATTAAAATTAAAACGTGGTAAATTAAAATTAAATAAATGCTGGATATCCATCAAATTTTAAGGTTGTCCGTATAATCAGTATGTTTATAATCAACTCATTTCCTGATTCTTGAAAAGGTACTCATTTCAGATGTTTTCCAGTACAACCCTGTAGTTCAAAACATTCGGAACAAGCACTTCAAATTGTTAAAATTCGGAAACAGCAACTTAAACTGTTAACTGCAAAACTTGGTGTTCAAAATTAATGTCAAATCGCTCAACTCATTGACGCAATTTTTGCGATTACAACAAAGAAACTTAAAACTAAATTTTAATGATATATAAATTTGAAATTTTTTGATGGTTTGCACCTGCTGAAAATATGAAAAATTTTGCGGGCCGGGCCGAGCGGGCCGAAAAATCTGACGGGCCGGGCCGAGCGGGGCGATACCTTTCACGAGCGGGCCGGGCGGGCCGAGAAAAATTTTTTACGGGCCGGGCCGAGCCGCGCTGCCAAATTTCGGCTAGTGCAGGTCTCTAGAAGCTACCAAGAGTTGAATTTGTGGAATTGAAAATTTCCAGACAGATTATTATAATGTAGCAGTTTTCAACAGCTATCAGATCAAGGTACACTGTTAGTGGTTTTATTCTTAATTACTGTTTGTTGCAGCTGTGACTACGCCGTCGCTGGCTGTTCCGTCCATTACAACACCTAGCATAGAAGTACCCTGTGAGTTTCTTGGAGCTAAGAATGATTAAAGAACGGACTCCTAAGATATTAAATAAGTCTAACGTTAATCGCAGTCGCCTGTGTAGTATACTTCCGGAAGTGACCTTAACAATTATGATTTTCGAAATAAAATAAACTCAACGTCCCACAAATGCGCCATGCGTCCACTACTGTTATTATTTGTTTCAGCTATCACGAACCCGTCACTGGCAGTTCCTTCCATTACTACCCCAAGTATTCCTGGTCCATGTGAGTTCCGTTTTTCGAATTCGTGATTGGTAGAACCCCCGAGCTTTACGCGAAATCAACTCCAAATCTTTGAAATCTTGAAAACTGTTGTCCATTGCGAATGAAGCTACAAAGAAGTTGTAAACGAAATTTATATTTTAGTTTTGGTGCCCGTTCACGGGAACAAAACATTGACGAAAGAACTGCGTTTTTAAATCAACAAGCAGCAAAAATGTTTTGAACTCAAGCGTTGTAGAAAACGTCACCATGCGGAATTTCGTATATTATTTGCCAGGGTTTTGACAATTTTTGAGCTCAGTGGAGTCAAATGAGAAAGACCCCTCTATTCCAATGCTAACGCTTTATCCATCATGCTTACTTGCTTCCTCCGCTGACCCGGTCTTGACTACGGCTGTTTTGATGATCAAAAATCAAAAATCAGAATTAATTTTGATGCGATTTTTGATTTTTGATTCAAAATCAAAAATCATAATTATTGAAATTTGAAGGTGAATCAAAAATCAGCAAGAGGGCCCCTAAAAGGGGATGGTTCTGTATCTGAGCGTTAGGAAAAAAGGCAGTATATGGCGCTGAATGTGAAAATGAGTCTATTTAGAGGGTTATAGGTTTTACTGAAGGCAACATTAAACAGCCATTACTTTTCATTGCTTGGAGTTAAATTTTAAAAATCGAAATGTAGCTCAACATTTTAATTTCTCAGGCGTGCCCAAGTTAAATTTTAATTTCCACGATCAGCGATTAAACAAGTACAATCTTTTTGGAATTAGTATAGACTTTACAAAACATCCTCTAGCTGGGGACAAATCCTTAGTTTTTACCAAAGCGCTTGTCGTTGTGGACTAATGGGATCATTGTATCCGGAAACTGAATCGATTGAGTCTTTTACAAAACAGACGATTACGTGAATAGTACTAAGTCAGATAGTTCAACATAGCATTCAGCTATAGCAGCAACTATTTAGTATCGGTTGCGACGCATCCCGTCGCTGTTGTAACTAGTCTGGAAAAGTCAAGAATCTAGCTCGCATTATACATAGTAAGCCATTTGTTAAAATAAACATTTTTAATTTCTGTTTAAGACAGACTAATCTAAATCAAATTTATCAAAGCTGCCAATCGAGTCGCCAGTTACTTGTTATCTGTTCTCAAAATCTGCTGATCTCATTTGCATAAATACTGGAATCCTTTAAAACAGTTTTCATCAGAACAATTTTCAGGGGGGGGGGCTATGAAAGCATCAATTTCGTAGAAATTTTGTCTTAAGGGGGTACGATGGGAGAAAACAAAATATTGAAACAGTCTGGTGCACAATATATCAACCACAAATACTTAGTAGTGTTTTACTAATTCAAAAATTAAAATTTTTCAAATAAAAAAGCATAAATTAGCTAATCTTATCAGGCCCCCTTCGGTTAAAAAAAACGGAGCTGGACCCTATACTAGGCCTACGTTGAAGATAGGAGAAGTTTGAACTGAGCAGCTGTTTATAGTGCAATTCCTATCTATTTTCCGTGTAAGTTGTTCTGCCTCCAGGCAGAACAAAAACCAGAAGTGCAAAAGTTTGCACCTGCATCAAAAATCTAGATCAAAATGTTTGGTTTTGAGCGAATCAATCTTTTTGATTTTTGATTTTTCTTTTCTAGCTGTGGCTTTCAGCATGCAAAACTGGCTAATGTCTTTCTTAACCACACTGAAAGAAACTAGCAAATCTATTGAAACTTGGTTTGCTGATGTTTCTTCAGTTCTTATATATTTGTTTTTATATATAATACTAAAAGCTGTTCATTGCGATGACACCACTACTGCTTATGCGTTCCTGGTGAATTAGTCCGTATACTCCGTATTTTTTTTGTTTTTGCTACGGACTCAACCACCACCAAGGCACTACATGAGGCCTATATGGTGTTGCTCTCCGCAGTCCTTTAAAAGTGGTGGACAAGAAGCGGAGAAGCGAAGACCACGGATAGAAAATGTGATCCCCAAGCCAAGTCGGTGTACGGTTATTGGCCAGTGGCCGCAGTCACACCCAAGGCAAACGACGTTGACTGTCTGCAACACCGTTTGCCCCCCGCATACCTCAAGTGACTAATATGGCTGAAACCTAGATAGGCCTACTCGGAAAGCCTGGGGACAAAAAAAGGAGGCTGCAGAAGCAAGGTTCGAGGGGTTAGAGCCGAGTCTGAAGATAGGAAAGAAGGAAAGTCCACTTGTTTGATCTAAAATGTTTTGAGAACGGCCTAGATGCCTAGACATTTTCCACCCCCACCCCCATGCCTATTGTTGCACCTAAACAAACCGAAACTTGAAAGGGATAAATTTATTGTATTCATTAATTAATTAATTAATGCAGCAACTGAATAATAGTTTCCAGACTCGCTGGAAAATTCCTAAGTTTAAGGGAACTTATCTTTTTTGGAAGGAGAGGCTCTTTGCTTTCCTTTGGCTACAGATCCATTGTGATCCGTTGCAGCGGGCTTACAGAGCCCCAATGCTGTATTTTGATAATCCTCTCTCGTAATCCAGTGAAATGCAGGTGCCCAGCAAGCCATTCTTCCCCATATGCAGGGATGATTATCTGAAACAAAAAACAAAATTAGTGAAATAATTCTAAATTAACTTTAGTGCAGCCGCTCGCTGCAAGCGCGCGATAGTATCTCGATTAATTCGTATACTCCGTATATACTTGCGTGTAAAACTTGCAAAAGTTAACCAAATTAGCTTTATTTATGAATTTAGCACACATTTATGATCAATCTGCAGTAAAAGATATAAATTTTAAAAAATTTAGTTTTTTAAATTACGTAGTGATTTATTCTGGAGACATCAAGGTTGAAGGAACCCTTATTACTTATTCACTACTTGGAGTTAAGAAGCCATTATCATATCAAAATGCAGCTTAACATTATGTCCTTTTAATGAATACAGTGAAACTAATTTTGGTTTTTCCAAAAAGGTTTTAGTTTTACTGCGTTTTAGGAGTGTAATTTTCCAGATCCGTTGCATCATTCGATATCTCTATAAAAAGCTGGGTGTCCTTCTTTAATTATTGTGAAATAGCATTACATTGTGGAGTAATTAGCTAAAATGACTATGCAGCATGGATTTTGCTTGCTTTTCCCAACTTTGGCAAGCAACCACTTTAACTAGAAAGCATCAATCTGGGCAACTAAAACGTGTGCCGGATTATTTTTGTGTAAAATACAAACTTTGGCAATTCTCGATCTAATTTTTTGATTTTGGATTTCTTCCTCTGCAACAAAAGCTGTCGAGATACCAACACACTCCAAATGGCTCAACTCGTAGGAGGATCGGCCTTGTGTCAACAGAGCAAGACCGTCATATTTGTTTTTCCACGCTGATCAGAAGATCGACTTCAGAGGCACAATTATGCAGTCTGTCGATTATTTGATGGAGATGTGGTCTGTCTTTGAAGAGTAAGACAGTATCAAAGCACGGTCACCTTGTCAAAGTATAAACCCAGCTTTATTAATAGAACACAAAGATTGCTGTTGTCGTGAACTCAACTTTTACATTTTAGATGTCACTACTCCATCTTTGGCAGTTCCGTCCGTCGCAACGCAAAGTGTTCCTCTACCGGGTAAGTTCTTGGTACTGTAGATTTAAAGACCAGTTTAAATACCAAATACCATAATACGTTGGAGTTATACGTTCTGCCAATGGCTTGCTTTCTGTTTCTTTCTGAGCTTATTTGAAAAGAGGCTAATAGCACTTCCGATGGACCGCAATGTTTGCGTTGCGGCGCCAAGACAGTACTCCAACTAAATCATCCAAAGGAAAATCCTAGTTTCAAAAATAGTACATCAAAATGCAGCGATTTCATCTGTCCACTTTCCACATTTTAGATCTCACTGCGCCCTCCGTGGCAGGTCCGCACATCACAACTCCAAATGTGCCTCCACCGGGTGAGCTTTCTAGAAGTACTGTGTAAAGAGCTCTTTGGACTTTGTAAAACTTTGAAAATTGTATTTCTTTAAATTAACATAGCATGTAGAAGTTGAGGTGGATTAATAACTGACAATCAAATCAACTTTAACGTGAGTGTAAGCTTTTTGATGCCTACTCAATCTGTTCGTACTGTAAAAAAATAATTATAAAAGCATGATACCAAGAGTACATAATAGATAATAGTGTGACAACTGGCAGGCTTTGGTACCTTTTTTCGGTAGGGGAATAATTTAAGATGACAACTACACGCGGTAGTCTTCGGATGCATTGTAAACTGTGAATTACCGTACATGAACTTAATTTTTCATTTCAGAGCTTAAAACATTATCTCCTGCTGATTCGCCTATCTCCAGGCCAAACGCGCCACAAGATATGCCGCGTGGGTTTGTTTGCATTGTTAAGATCATTAGAACTTAAAGGGTGCGCTTGCATTATCGGGATTATAGATGTAAAATTTGGACAGATTGCTGAAATTTAAAGAAATCCGAAGTCTATATACTATGGTTGGCGGAGTATGTTTTAAAAAGTAGTTAAAATCACGTGATTGGATTGGATCACCATTATGGCTTACAAATAGAAATTTCATTTAAGGTTTATATGATAAATTGCAATGCACTATATGAATGAAGAATCCGAAGAAAATATAAAGTTATAAAAGTATTAGAAGCGGATATTGAGATCTAATCCGTTAAGTTTTTCTGGACTACCTATACGATGTTGTGCTGTTGTGAACATTAAGAAACCTTCTATTCAGTCTATACCAAACCATTTCATTTGGTGCCGAAACCCGGGAGTTTGGATCACTTTATAAACATTTCATTTGGACTGTTGACTGACTATATCATTCTGGATAATGCCTAGAAGACGACAACTAGCCCGATCCCCTGATGTTGGTTCCCAATCATCTTCGACGCCCCATCAAGACGTCCCTCCCCCTGCTTTCAACCTGCATGACTTTCTTCAAGCTCAGGCTGACAGAGAAGAGCGACAAAGGCAAGTTCAGCAAGAAAGAGACGAGCGGTTTCAGAGGCAGCTGCAAGAAAGTCAAGAGGCTGCTAACCATCGACAGCAAGACTTTCTCGCCGCCATGATGGCTCAGCAGCAAGCATTGTTGGCTCCATTACTACAAAGACAAGCCAATCAAGAACAAGAAAGAAACCCCGAGTGCACACAGAAACGATGAAACGCTGAGTGCAGTTCCTCTTAATGGGGGCAGACCTAAGTTGTCCGACGTAGGTCTCGCACTGAAGTTTCGTGATTGGGTTTTCAACGGGGCTGTCGTAGTGGACACGGGAGCGGATATGAACTGCATGCCGCATTGGTTGGGGCAGGACCTTAAGAATAGAGGTATTGCTCAAGACTGTGTTCACAGGATCAAAGCGGTTGGTCCGTGGGGTCCCGTCGAAGAATTCCCAGCAGTGCAAGTTGACTTGCAGGTTGGGGATAGTCCCTCGGTTTCATCGATTTTTGCTGTGCTGAAACTACCAGAAGTTCCGCAGGCTGAGTCAGAGGTTCTATTGTCGCGGGCCACAGCAGCTCAACTGGGCATTGCAACATTGGTATGGAATGTCCGGGGAAGTGATATGGCTGCTACTACCGAGAGGCGTATGGCGCGAGACGACGTAGATTCAACTCTTGATACAGTCAGTGGGCCATCGATTATGCAGATGGACGAAGCTGCTAAAGAAGACGTGACGCTTCTTGCAGTAAAGGGTCGACGCCGAAACCAGCGCGCATTGGTTTCAGTTGTTGGCCAGGATCGAGATGTTCTTTTTGAACCGACCAAGGAATTTACCTCCGTTCTGCCGACAGGAGTCGTCAGAGTCTGCAATGGTCAGTTGTCCTTACCTGTTCGAGGTGGTTCCGTTCGGATGTTGAAGGGTACCGTCCTGGGTACAGCAACAAACCTTCAGCAGCTGAATGGAATGCCCGACTGGGTTTGGCCGAAGATGAGCAAGGTGTCCGAAGTACCAGAGGCTGTGAGTGAGCCGGCTGGCATATCTTTGAATGACGATGCCAACATCACTTCAGACCAGAAGCAGAGACTGCTGAAACTACTCAACGAATTCTCTGATGTGTTTTCTTCAAAAAGAAAGGATGTCATTGGAAGGGCGGAAGGAGTAAAGCATGCGATCGAAACCACAGGGGAACCAATCAAGCAGAAGCCTCGGCGATTTTCAGAGCACGCGCAGCGCGTGGAGAAGGAGGAAGTTGCCAAGATGCTTGAAGAAGGGGTCATCAGGGAGTCGAAGTCTCCGTGGGCGAGCCCGGTGGTTCTTGTGGTGAAGAAAGATGGGTCAATACGGTTTTGTGTTGATTACCGTCGGGTGAACAAAGTCACCGTCAAGGATGCTTTTCCGATGCCCAGAGTGGACGACCTGCTGAGATTGGGCAGAGGAGCCAAGTATTTCACCACTCTGGATTGCATGTCAGGGTACTGGCAGATTCCGCTTGATGAGCACTCCATACCGAAGACAGCTTTTGTTACGACTACCGGCCTTTACGAGTTCCTAGTCATGCCCTTCGGGTTGACGAACGCGGGCGCTACCTTTCAGAGGTATACCTCCTCTGTTCTGGAGGGACTGCCTTTTGCCGGAGTGTACATAGATGACATCATCGTGGCGAGTGAGACCTTTGATGATCACTTGAGTCACCTGGGTCAAGTTCTGGGCAGGCTCAGAAATAGCCACCTGCTTGTAAAGCTGTCCAAGTGTGTGTTTGCTGCAAAGCGAGTCACCTTCCTGGGTCTAGACCTGGAGAATGGCATGGTTTTTCCATCGCGAAAGCGCGTGGAGTCCCTGGTTGCCTGGAAGCCACCGCGGGATTTGTCACAGCTGCGAACGTTTCTCGGCGCTATGGGCTATTGCCGGAGATTTATTCGCAACTTTTCTGAAATGGCTGAACCACTGAATCGACTGACCCGCAAAGGAGTATCATATTGTTGGACGGAAGTAGAGCAACAAGCTTTTGAGTCCCTGAAGACGGCTCTCGCCAGATCTGTAGCACTGAATCAAATAGAAGATGATCCTCAATCTGAATTTGTTGTAGAAACTGACGCTAGTGGTCACGCACTTGGGGCTGTTCTCTATCAAAAGGTGGGCAGTGAGTCTCGCTTGGTTGCGGTGCAGTCGAAAGCGCTCAACAAGGCAGAACGCAACTATTCCACAGTTGAAAAGGAGGCGTTGGCCGTGGTTTGGGCGCTGAAGGCCTTCAGCACTGTCCTGTGTATCTCCAACAAGCAAATCTGCGTTTGGACCGATCACAAGCCGCTCACGGCAATAATGAAGCTGTGGCTGGAAGATCCCCCTAATCCCAGGATTGCCAGATGGATGGAAACTGTTCGCCCACTGAACATCAACATCCAACATAAGCCAGGAAAGCTCAACCACTTGGCGGACGCGTTGTCCCGGTTGACTCCGGTGCGCATTCTGCCGCGACACGATTGGGCTGAAGCCGACTGGGTGGTAGCCGCAGCAGAAGAATTTTCTGAATCAGAGCTTACAGAGATGGGATTGACACAAGTTGGGGCCCTGTGGTACCTCGAGGAGGAGGGGGAGTTTCGGCTTTTTGTGCCAAGCCGGCTCAGGGGACAACTTGTGGAAGAAACGCACGGTGGAAGTGCAGGGGGTCACTTCGGTTGGAAGACTGTCCTCGATGTTTTGAGGCGGCGATATTTCTGGCCCGGGATGCGGAACGACGTCCAAAGCTGGGTTGCCGGATGTGGAGTTTGCCGAAGCCGAAATCCTGGTCAAAGAGAAATCCCCGAACTAGTCCCTATTTGGACAAATGGTCCTGGAGATCTAGTCGCAGCTGATATAACGTTTTTGCCCCGAAGCAAGAAAGGAAGCAGATATGTGTTGGCTGTGATTGATCATTTCTCGAAGTTCTGTCAAGCATATATCCTGGAAGATATATCTGCGGAGGCGGTTATCAAAGCATTGAAGCAGTTCGTCATGGTCGCGGGTGTTCCTGCAAAGATCCTGACTGACCAAGGTCGATGTTTTACGTCAAAGAAGTTCCAACAGTTTTGCGATGATAGGCGAATTCAGCTGATCCATACTACGCCAAATCATCCCATGGGCAACGGTGTGGCAGAGAGGCTGATCCGCACCCTTGTAGACATTCTAGCGAAGAAATCCCACCAAGATCCAATGAGCTGGGACGATTTCCTTGAGGAGTCCGTCTCTGCTTATTTGGATTCCCCTCATTCGTCCACGGGAAGATCCCCACGGGAAGTCGTTTTCACGAAAGACCCAAAGGTCCTGCAAGAGGTCAAGTCAAGGATAAATGCTCAACAGTTGGCACGGAAGCAAGACTATGACAAGAACAAAGCAAGACCGAAGTCGCTGGAGCCAGGTGACACTGCCTACGTCTACGATAGGAGTAAGAGAACCGGCAAAGCTGGTAAATTAGCCTGTCCTTGGATAGGCCCAGTCACTGTGGAAGATGTCACTCCTACGACGGCGTTGTGTGTCCATAAAGATTGGTATCGCAAAAGACATTCACGAAGTAACAGTGTCAAGACAAAGCCACGAGGACGTGACTCTCCGTAAGGGGGAAGCAAGGAAGAATCCGAAGAAAATATAAAGGTATAAAATTATTAGAAGCGGATATTGAGATCTAATCCGTTAAGTTTTTCTGGACTACCTATACGATGTTGTGCTGTTGTGAACATTAAGAAACCTTCTATTCAGTCTATACCAAACCATTTCATCGTTTCTGTGTGTACACACAAGTTTGTGTTTCTGTGTTTCTGTGTTTCTGTGTGTTTCTGCGTTTCTCAGTGTTTCACCCCAAGTCAAGGATAAATGCTCAACAGTTGGCACGGAAGCAAGACTATGACAAGAACAAAGCAAGACCGAAGTCGCTGGAGCCAGGTGACACTGCCTACGTCTACGATAGGAGTAAGAGAACCGGCAAAGCTGGTAAATTAGCCTGTCCTTGGATAGGCCCAGTCACTGTGGAAGATGTCACTCCTACGACGGCGTTGTGTGTCCATAAAGATTGGTATCGCAAAAGACATTCACGAAGTAACATTGTCAAGACAAAGCCACGAGGACGTGACTCTCCGTAAGGGGGAAGCAATGAAGAATCCGAAGAAAATATAAAGTTATAAAAGTATTAGAAGCGGATATTGAGATCTAATCCGTTAAGTTTTTCTGGACTACCTATACGATGTTGTGCTGTTGTGAACATTAAGAAACCTTCTATTCAGTCTATACCAAACCATTTCATGAAAGAGCATAAAAAAGAGCTTTACAACGATGTACACGATTTTTTCTTTACATGGTTTCTATCAGAAGTTAACAGGAAATATCAGATATGGCTAAATTACGAAGGCCATTACTCTAGTCCGTGGCAAATCAAATCATACGATAATGAAATCTACAGTGTTTTAAATGGTGTTTTGTTTTAGGTATGCGTTTTATTCTATTAAACGTACTGCTAAACTGGTAGAAATCATAATAAACACTCAAAATAGAAGCGACTAGTGCCAAATTTTCTATTTTTATTTACTCTTGTATGTTACTACTCAAACTTGCTCAAATTTCGCATGCAAGTTTATTAGGGAGGTACACAGGGGAATTTTTATTCCTGCTGGATCAGGCATGTATAAAAAGGGATTTGGTATGTCCATTGCAGTATGAATCATTTCTCCACTAAGAAGACTTATCTTCAACATAGGGGCTACCTTAGGGCTGAGTTTTTTGACAGACAATATGCAAATTAGGTTTGTCAGCTCCCATTTAAGCAGCTGGATGGACAGTCTTTCCGCAGTCTTCGGCTGTCTGCAATCAACATGGTTGCACATTTTTGAGCACCAGTGTAGCTTGGGATTAGGTAGCCTGCTTGCATTTACGAGTAGTCTCGTAGTTACCAAGCTTACATTAGTCTACTCGGGATTTCACAAATCAGAAATCCCCAATCGAAAATTGTAACAAGACCTCACCTTACAATAACAAATAAATTCAGTTGTGATTGAATCGTAACAGGTCTACCAAGGAATACTGTCACATTTTGGGGCCTACTTGTTAATTTTTGATTAAAATGTACGTTCCGTGTACGTTCATATATTAATTTTCAAAATTTTAGAACTTTCATGAAATTCTCAAATTGCATAAATCAAAAACTGAAAAATTTGTCCCTGAATTAGACTTATATATCTTCACATTTGAGCTATTTTTGTTCAGCCGTTGATGAATAACTCCATCTTAACAATTTAAAATTGTACCTATTGGCTAAGTCGCAAGTCCAACACTGATTTTTCAAATTCTGCACACGGTTAGTATTTAACTCCAGCTACCATTCCTGAAAGGTCGAAATGTATTCAGGAGAATCGTTCCCGGTAATGCAGTGTTCTCTTAATCTATTTGCTGTTATAAACCATTGTTAAGTTTCACCTTCACAACTTTTCTGCACTTACTTGCACTCGTTCTCCATTTTTGCCTTTTTAAAGGTGTTTTTATTAGTTGGAATAATGTTGACCGTCGAAAATTTATTTGGTGGCAGTGAAAATATTCATCACCACATGTTCGCGATCTGTTTTTTGGACTAGCCTGTTCCCGAACGTTCTACCACCACCTTCAATCTCGAAGCTTCAACCATAAATTACCAACTATATGACATCGCTAACTTTTCAAAGCTATCGCAATAGTTTAAGCAGCAAAGATAACGTGCAATGTGCAATGCAATGTGTCAGTGATCTTCAAAATATCGTTTCAGCAATCAAAGCACCCTCATTGACATTTCCGGCAGTAGAAAATCCAGGAAGCATGCCTCGTAAGTCCTACAATTTAATATTGTAACCCATCGACAATAAATTTTGTGTGCCATGCAAAATCTTTACGCACGATTTAGAATTCCATGAGCACTTTTATATTGCATGGCTTAAGGTGGTGATTCCCTTTGGTCACATAAAGTTTGCACCATTATAACTCATTCATTACTTGCAGTTAAGAAGCCATTTTTATATCAAAATGCAGCTTGACATTTTCTCTTTTTAATGCATGCCACGAAACTAATGTTGCTTTTCTAAAATATTTTTAACACATTTTAGAAGAAGTATAATTTTCCAGAATTTTTGCAGGCTCAAGTAAATTTTTTCGCGAGACATCGGTTGTATCATTCGATACCTCCGTCAAATGGCTGGGGACGATTTTTTATTTATTGTGAAATCGCTCTTCGTTATAGAGAAATAAGCTAAAATGTGTGCGTAACCTGGATTTTGCCTACTTTTTGCAAATTTGTCAAGCGATTACTATAGCTAGAAAGCAGAAATCGGGACAACTAAAAAGTCGTCCCTGGGTATACTTGTGGAGAACACATTTGTTCAGTAGCAGCCCCCCAGCTCGCATTGTGAATGCTCCACAATCTTTGGAAAAAATTGGTCGTGTTTTTGCAAAAGCTGCATTTTTTATGATAGCAGCCTACAGGATTGCAGTTGAAAGACGATCATGCGTCGGATTATTTGTCCCTGTGAGACCTTCAGATCGACGCCCTTAGTTTGATTTTACGGCTTGCGTAGTTCAAGAAATGTTGGATTATTTGATTTCTGCAAAAATGACAAGTTTTCGACTCCAAAACAAGAAAATCTGCTATATCTCACGGTAGAAAAAAGCTAGAAACTCGCTGTAAAAAGCAAAAATGTGAAGCTCAATGAGATCTTTCGAATGAATATTATCATAACTGTATAGGAGCTGCCAAACGTTCAGAAATTGGGAAAAACCACTCTGACCGGAAATCTCGAATTTTTGAATCAGGATTGCGCGGAGAGTGTTAGAACGCTAAAAGAACTTATTTCGGAAAGTTTCATCAAATGTCATCTTGATTTACGCCGCCAAATAACAATATCTGCCCAAAAGGAATCACCACCTTAAGAATATATATGCTACGGAAAATGTGTATAATTGTCCCATATGCATATGGGGCAAGAGATTTTGCTCCATATGCATATGGGGCAAGTTCTTTGCTGGCATTTCCATATGGGGCAAGAATTTCTGTCCCATATGCATATGGGCCAACTTCTTTGCCCCATGTGCACATGGGACAAAGATCTTTTGCCCTATATGAAAATGCCAGTAATTTTGAATAATTTTTCTCATTTGAAAAGTTAGTTCGTGCAAAAATATTATTAAACCACGTCAATACTAAAATACAAGGCTGGGATTGAAGGTCGAAAATTACAGAAGACGAAACTTCTCGATTTGAAATTCTTAACCTTTAAAATTTTGAAAGTGCAAATTTCGTTGATCAAAATATGAAAATTCAACTTCAATCGCAGAAATTATTATTATTAATTCAATTTAAGCCTAAATTATCATCGCCAAAAATAGTAAACTTAGAAAATCTGAAAAATTCCTAATCAAAAAATGAAAATTAAACTTCAATCGCAGAAATTATTATTATTAATTCAATTTAAGCCTAAATTATCATCGCCAAAAATAGTAAACTTAGAAAATCTGAAAAATTCCTAATCAAAAATAGTCCGGCGCCAAGGCTTTTCAAATTTTAGGTTTAACTTTCTAAGTTTGCTATTTTTGGCGATGATAATTTAGGCTTGAATTGAATTAATAATAATTTCTGCGACTGCTAAAATATTCTTATTTGTAGTGGATGAGGGGTTTTCTGCCAAAATCAAGACTAGTAGTACTTTTCAAGCTTCAACGAAAATTGCTGGTATTTCCATATGGGGCAAAAGATCTTTGTCCCATGTGCAGATGGGGCAAAGAAGTTGTCCCATATGCATATGGAACAGAAATTCTTGCCCCATATGCATATGGGACAAAGAACTTGCCCCATATGCATATGGAGCAAAATCTCTTGCCCCTATGCATATGGGGCAATTATACACGCGGTCAGTAACATATATAACTATTGCTTGAAGATTACAGCAACAAAAAGAATGATATAAAATTCTTGGAACATATATAAAGTCCGTGGTTTGTAGTCAATCGTCTGACCAACCAAAGAAGTTTGGAAAGTTTCAATTTTTCTTTTTCTAGAGCTTTTCGGAAATACCAGCACTCATAGTACAATATTTGAGAAGTTACTCATGCATCTTAAATAGTCAGTTACAACGTGTACTGTACTTATTATTTGCATACGTCACAGAGTTTCATATTTTTCCGGCTACGCCTCAGCGTAGGTGGCTATTATACATTATTCTGCCTGTACTCAGTTCTGCACTGCATCTAAAATTTTGATGGAGCCAAGTTCTTATGTGATGAATATATGTGGGGGTTTCGGAAACTGGGTTCAGCAGTCGGCATCACACCTTTTTCTTTCTTCGCTTTGGAAGTTCACATGCCGAAAAAATGCACATAATGAAATGTGGATATTATGCTAATTCAGCTATATTCTATCAAGCGTACTGGTTCAAACGAGGTATATTGCATGTCACAGAATACAGATTGTGAACAAATAATTCGGAAGGGTTATTTTATAAGCCACTGTTAATAAAATAGTCCATCATATCTTAACATCCCAAAAGTTCCGGCTACGGATGTGATTCACCCATCTAGACTCAACCTTTCTCCATGCTGATTGCTACACATGAAGCCAACAGCTGTATCATCAGGGACAATTAAACCGTACTTTGTCCAAGTACAAACACATTTGACAATCGACCAGTAGTCTTCATCCGGCGAATAGACTCCTCCTGATCTCGCACCAGCAAGACTCTACCCAAGTTTCATCCGGTTAGTAACTATAACTGATTACGGTTCATACATCATAATCCCTAAGTGAATCATACTGCCTTCACAGTAACTATAATCCATGGCATTAAGGCAAATCTATACCTCAACACATTTTCTAAGTCCACGAAGTCTCTGAACCAATCCCTCCTGCATGTCATATGTTGGGATGCACCAGACTGTCTGTATCAAGCACAATCCTTTTGGGACCAACTAGCGGAGAGAACGTTTTGACCTCCACTAGTTGCCAGGAAAGCGCCATTGGACGACTCGTCGGAGGAACTGTCACCAGATGCACAGGCGGCGCTTGCATTTTGTGACTTTCGATGACCTTTGTAGTTTCGATAGGAGTGCCATTCTTTCCTTGACTTGCACTCTTTTGCCTAGTGTCCTGGCTTGTTACACTTGAAACAGTTACCTCTTTTGGCATATGAGCCTTGTATACTTTTGTGCTGACAAAGCCGTTTCTTGACTTTCAACGACTTCCTGACTTTCTTTCCTTTTAGCCTCCTCTTGAAGGAGACGACTTTGTACGAAGCTGAGCGTCAACTCACCATCTCGGGAATCTAACGCAGTGATTAGATTGTTGTAGGAATCTGGCAAACTTGACAGCAAAATCGTCACCAAATCTTCTTCGCTGGCCACGGCATTGATAGCCGCTAACTGATCCGCCAAATCTTTAATTTGGTTTGTATGCGTTAACAACATATCCAAGCCTTCTGTCATCACAATGCGAAACAGTTCTTCGCAGAAACAATTTGTTCACCAACGTTCTGCGCTCGTAATGGGCCTTCAAGTTTTCCCACAGTTCCTGGGTAGTCTTGGCAGCCTTTACCATGAAAACCTGAGAGTCATCCAACCCTAGAACCAGAGTTGCTAAAGCTCTATTTGCCATTTTTCGGAAGACCCGGAGTAGCGCCAGCAGGTAAAGCTTCAGTTCCCTCGACAAATCCCCAAAGATCTCTTTCCATCAACAACATCTGCATTTTAAATTTCGACATAGGGTAATTAGTCCCGTCACATTTATCAATGGAGAGTCCCTTCGATTGCTCCGCCATCACCGGTTCTGCTGTAAGTGGGAAAAACGGCAGACAAACCAAAAAGGATCAGAACTTCATAAAAAGTCACTTTGATGAGGGTTACCAAGGACACCCTGGGCCCATAACCTAATGGGCAGAGTACTTAATGACAGGGCCAACTACTGACATAAAGCAAACTTTAGTCTGCACATAACTATATCATCATGTGATGACTACTCTTAGAATAGTTTGTAAATAGTTGTTATAATGACGTTCAGTCAGTAGCAAAGCTTAGGTGAAGATATTTGAGATCATAGGTTTAACTGTTTTAACAAAAGGTGGCTGAGCTCGAACCAAAAATGCTAGAAGGTGTCAATATTAGTCCGAACAAGCGATCTGCTTATATTACGCATTTAAATATTGTCTTCTGCAGTTCTGCGTTTTAAATGCTGCCCTTTAGCTCATATTACATCTTTACAAAGTTATCGTAGACTGTAAGGAGCATTTTTGTTACTTGCTTATATAGTCATAGGCCGTAATGTACTGTCCCCCAACCGCTTAGCAACATTGTAATAGGACCGCTTAGCAACATTGTAGTAGGTATATGAAACGTACCCATAATAATTTGCCATGTCCCAAACTATCTACATGCCGAATTTCAACTAACTGTGACTTATCAATAAATTGATATGGACAGCACTTGTGCATGGCAAAAGTTAGAGAATGCGCAAACTAAATAATCTATAGCTGCTCCTACAACTGATACCATTTTACCAATTTTTATATGTTTAACCGTCCACAGTAAGTCAACGGCCAGCGGGCTATGATTGCTCCATCAGTATACACAACGCGACAGAAGCAATGCACCACAGTGTGACTATGCGCAATGTGTTCAGCGACCCCGATAACATGTACACGCATCCGACTTAATGGACAAGTTCAGTGGACAAGCTACGTCTATTGTTGCTTTGGATTTTGCACTTTGGACTTTAGAATCATTACGATATTTAAATTTTTGAAAAATAATAATTATGTTGAAAAAGATTCGCAATTGTAGAGCACGCTCAAATTGTGGAATTTTAACGTTCTTATTCATTTGCTAGAGGAGCTGAGAGTTAGCTATTCTTAACAGATATTACTTTAGAGTTTCTACTTACCTATTTGTAATAAACTGTTAAATCGTTGGCGTTTCAAAATAGTCAAATTTTATGAAACTATTGTAACTTTGAAGAACTAAGGTTTGTTCTTTCAAGATCTGAAAGTTAGAGTATTTTGCTTGGAACTGAAAGAAAACAAAAGAGTTAGACATTTTCAGGTAGTGAATCGCTCCGTCATCAAAACTATAAAAATAATTTTCAAAACATTCCATATTTCTGCTGTAAATAGCGCCGCTAGTGCTTGGAAATTCGAAAAATTTTCCGGTGAACCAGAAGGATCTTCTTACTTACAATCTATATCCCGAAAATCACGGTTCCTGGTTTTGGTGTTAATGATATATTGTTGTTAGCGTCATTTTTTAAAGTGAAGATTCACACTCAGAGCGCTCCTCAAATACAACATTTGGGAAATTTGACCTCTTCATTTATTTGCTAGGTGTGCTCGAGAGATCCCTCTCCATTATCCCTCTCCATTTACCTATTTGTAAAGGGTCGTTCAAATGCCATTTTCAAAAATGGTCAAATCGGATGAAAATTGTTTAAGCTTGCACTCACATTTGTTCCTTCAAAAATTGAAATATTCTGGTGAAAGCGGAAAGGAACGAAAAAATATTTAATGTTTCAGGTGGCGGAGTTGATCGACTAAACTTTGATGTGTTGCAGAGATCAAAGATAATGGAGACTTTGAAGACTTTGGAAGCATTGGTGACAGTGGCAACTTAGGTGATGCCGAAAAACTTGGTGGCAACTTAGGTGATGCCGAAAAACTTGGAGACAACGGAAACTTAGGTGGCACTGGAAACCTTGGAGACAACGGAAGCTTAGGTGGCACTGGAAACCTTGGAGACAACGGAAGCTTAGGTGGCACTGGAAACCTTGGAAATAGTGGAAACTTAGGTGGCACTGGAAACCTTGGAGACAACGGAAGCTTAGGTGGCACTGGAAACCTTGGAGACAACGGAAGCTTAGGTGGCACTGGAAACCTTGGAAATAGTGGAAACTTAGGTGGCACTGGAAACCTTGGAGACAACGGAAGCTTAGGTGGCACTGGAAACCTTGGAGACAACGGAAGCTTAGGTGGCACTGGAAACCTTGGAAATAGTGGAAACTTAGGTGGCACTGGAAACCTTGGAGACAGTGGAAACTTAGGTGGCACTGGAAATCTTGGAGACCATGGAAACGTAGTTGATGCTGGAGACCTTGCAGACAATGGGAACTTAGGTGAAGATGGGGAATTTGGAGACTCAGAAGATGAGGAATTTCAAAAGGAAGTGGATGGTCTGATGAGCTTCATGGAGGATTTTATGGTAAGAAAGTATTTCGAAGTTTAATTTAAGGAATGCATTTGGTTAATTATCTTCAAATAAAAGCTCATTTCTTCTGGATTATTGCACATACGTTATCACTCTGCGGTAGGTGCAAAATTGGGTTCAGGCCTGGAGACGCTAATTTCCACCTACTACTGCCTGAAGGGAGTCCTGCAGAGCTAGCTAGTGATCAGGACTGGATAGTAAGGATATAGGCTAGGAAGTAGGGATATAGAGCTACGATATAGGGACATAAGGACTAGTAGGGGCCAAGATAAATAGATAGGTTAGAATAAATACAGTCGCCGTCTGGATTTTATCATAAAAGTCCTTTGGAGGCTTCTTGTCAATTGATAAGGTGGGATGGGTTTTGTATCCCAAATATTCTTTTGTGAGAGTATGATGTAGTATGTTGTATTATATAGTTATAGTAAGTAGTATGTTTTACACACATCAACACACAGACAACTTATTGTACAATATATATGTCTGGTAATGTGCAAGCAGTACAAAACATATTGACATTTGTACTATGTCACAATAACCAGCTACTTACTACAGCCATCACTTAACAAATAAATGCACTGCGGCTAGTTTTGTTATCTATAGTACTGTAGCCTCGCCACCGTAACTTCTGATAAAGTTCATGGCCTGCTCGCACTGCACGTCTCCAAAAAATGTATGTTAGTATAGGTATAGTATTTCACTAGCGACTACGTTCTTCTTAACCATCTTTGCATTGTTTTTTAATCAAGGATACTGTAGACTTTTTCTTTCAGTTTTGTGGTTGTTCACTGCATTGAAGTGGTCAAATATATAGTGTAGTACACGAAACAAACAGCTTAAGCTTGCCAAACGTAATTTCTGGTACAAACAGTTTGCTGCTTCAAAAGTAGCAAGTTTGGGCTTTCCAACCCAACTATTTGCAGTTCAGTTTCTAGTACTGTTTTAGTCTCGAGGAATAAACTGAAGTTAGCCAATTTTTCTTCCTGGGAATTTGTTTTATCTGATCCAAAAGTTTATCCTAAATTTCTTGTTTGTACTTTGTAGCCCATGCTGTAAACCGTACACGCGTATTGCATTTCTGAATTGGCACAAACCAACCATCTTCACAAAATTTAAATAAAATAGGTTGGGTAAATATCTTGACTGTAAGTGTACATAAATTTGTTGTTGTTTACTCATTGTGCATAAAACTTGCTTCAGGGTGATCGGTTTCGCCATAACCCGCCAAATCCTCCGCCAAATCAGCTGTCACTGGAAACCGCTTTTAGAGAAATGCTAGCAATTATAGCTGCCAACATGAGCCAGGAGGAATTAGCGAAAATGAGTTACAATCTCTCTGAGTTAGTCTCTTCTTGCAGCTGGAACGGTGTGGTGCAACCATGTGAAAAGTATGTTCACCAATATTGAATAGCAGTGCATATCATAATCATGTTGCTTTGTACTACAAAATACCGCAAGCAATGGTGTACTAACAAGGGCATCAATTTTTGAGTCATTATGTACTTGATTTAGTATAAATTAATCAGTCTTTGCGACTGGGCTGATTGCTGACAGAGCCTTAAATTTACATTAAACAGCAAACAATCTTTGCAAATTTTAAAACAAAATCAGGGCTAAATTCGAAACTTTATTTTAAGAAATTATGGACAGTTATTTTAGTTTTTTCCAAATTTTTGCGTATTTAATTTAAAATCTGTGGGAATTCTCAGTCTAGAACGAATATATAGTACGACCTTTCTAAGTGGACTCTTGTCTCTTGGTCCTGTATTTGCTAATCCAGGGCAAACTTTCAATTTATGAGGGGTCCCATACCCACCTCCCATGTCGAGACAAAATGCTTCTGTCGAGAGCCATAATAAAGTCACAATGCGGTTCCAGCTAATTTAATAGAAATCTGAACATCGTTATGTTGGCGATGATCAAGAAATGAAAAAGGCTACATATGTGTTAAGTGGTAGCAAATATAATTCGTGGCTTAAAGACATGTATTTTTCCTAATTTCAGTTTATTTGTCAGTAAAATGCTAAGCCCGATTTATGGTAGCTGTTTTACGTTCAACAACGCATCGGAAGAAAATCGAAGTAGATCTGAACGGGCTGGAGAATACTACGGTTAGTAGGACTACACCATTGCTTATGTAGTCCATTTAAATAAAAACTTTACACCACAACTGTGCACAATTTCCAACCTTGTCCACCAAAGAAACATGTCGCTTATCATAAAAAATGCTAAACACATATGTAGAAGTTACACTTTCGCATTTTCATTAGGAGAAAAACCGTTGTTAGAATATATATGCAGACTTTGCTAAATTTCATATAGTGTCTATTAAACTGCTTTAATTCACTTAAGATTTGTGTCATGCAATCCATTGGACTCCTTGAATAACAGTCAGTCAACAATTTTAGGTCTTCAAGCAACCATGAAACTGCATCCAGGATCCTACCTTCCATATGTGTCCACTGCGTCCATGAAAATCCTAATAACTTCTCCACGTCACTATCCAAGCTTAACGCTGAATCCTTATCCAGCTGTTGCCGGTCAAATAACAGCCTTCGCAATGATTATGGTGAGTTTCCTGTAATTTGTGCATTGTAATAAAGCTTAGAAATCACTTGCAGGAAACTCAATCACTCAACCTGACTTTATGCGAATTCATATTTACCAACTTATGTACAGTAGGGTTTAAGGCCCTACTGACAATATTCACTTGTTGTGTATGTAAAACTTCCTTGTCTATGTTTTTCGTCTGGAAACTTGTACCTACTTTGCATAAACTAATTTGAATATTCTGAATTTTGGACATTAAAAGGGGGACGCTTCT
This sequence comes from Trissonchulus latispiculum, assembly GCA_030248195.1. Classification (NCBI taxonomy): domain Eukaryota; kingdom Metazoa; phylum Nematoda; class Enoplea; order Enoplida; family Ironidae; genus Trissonchulus; species Trissonchulus latispiculum. Next base: position 45,506 of record JASAND010016155.1, read on the forward strand.
CATTGTTGGGGGTTCAAGCCATCTCAGTTTACCTTATCCTTTGGGATCCTTGAGTGCTTCTTCTTCTTCTCGAACTTCCGGGTAGAATAGTAGAAAGCCTCCAGTCTGGTGATAGAAAGGGCAGGGATTCCCGAAGTTATTAAATGGGGGCGGTTCCATTCAATTATGCCATATTTTCTGCTCTATGCTCCATTTACTTATTGGATTTCTTGTCAATTATGTACGTCTGGTATATGTAAACCTTTACTGTTACCGTTTCATACACATCTTTTTGTCTACAGTAAATTTGTTATCGGCCATTTGGCCTTTGTTTCACCTGTAAATCTTAGTTTTCGGTTTGTTCAGTCGGTAATATCTACTGAATTCAAATCTGGCAGTCCAGCTTGTGTTAGACAATAGGGCCACGTTAAGGCAAATCTCGCTGGCGAGACTTGTCGTTGGCTGGCCTGGACCTATCTCCAGTTCAGGTTGCGTATCCAGCACTAGTGCACAGTACCCCCGTAAAGTTGTCGGGTCCCACTGGCCCCGTGGACCAATTGTTTACACTTATGTTCATAATTCACATTGTCACAAGTCCATGACCTATTCCAACAAATTAAAAGATAAAAGAAAATTATCATGAAGTATTGTATACGCACATAAAGTTTAATTGATCTGTTTCTAATGCATTTAAATACCATAGCCTTCTCTGTGCACATTTGCATAGGGCATATTTGCCATTATGTCGAAAAATAGTAAAGTAAAGTAAAGTAAAGTAGTAAATTGTGGAATGCCAAATGTTATCAAATATTGCAATCTGCCTCTCTGAAGTTCGGCGTTGGTACCAGCATTCCGCGAATTGCCCGTCTTCGCAACATGTTATCTACCCTCTAGAAATAAATATATTTGAAGACATCATTAGAAACTTTAATATGTGTAATAGTTCATAACTGTCACCTGATTTTAGACCACTGTTGTCCAGGTGAATCGAAGAAACGCTCCTTGTGCCAGTGATAACGCAATCTTAGAATTTGCTAATTTTCCAACTTCTAAATGGAGCGCTGTGGTAAGTTAATAATATCTTAAAGTTGCGTTATCACTTAGAGTCATAATATTAGAATTTTTGGATAACCAAATTCGGGAACAGTTAAATTAATTTGGTAGCACTCTAGTTGTTCAGTTGCTCATATGTTATCCACAACAAATCCCTAGTTCTTCTCTTATTGGTATAACAGGGACAGAAAGCTTCTTATACTTCCTACACCCTACATTAACCTAAGCCCAAAAATGTTGTCGTAAAGCAATTAGAAAACAAGGTTAAAAACTAAATGGTGTTAATTTTGTCTTGTATTCAGCAAAAATTGCTCCCGAAAGGGTACCCGTATTCAGCAAAAATTGCTCCCGAAAAGGTACCCACATTAGATCTTTACTCTAACTTAATCTTAACGAGTTTTCTCTTTAACTATAATTTGTACGCAGATTAGGTGAAACTTGAAAAATAAGAGTGCCAGCATTGATCTGGGTATGTACTTTCTTGGAACTTAAGTACAACACGATCTCATGTTATCTATTTCTGAAATGTTACTTGGTAGGGTTGTGAAGTTTTATCAGTCCAACATGAGAAAATTAAGTCCTGTGGATGTGCCGACTCTACGAAGCCTCTGCCTGTCAACAGTACAGCCTGCACAAATCCCACTCAATGTAAAAACCTTTTGTGACGAGTATATAGTTTAGATTATGCCTATCATTATTATTATTATTATTATTATTATTATTATTATTATTATTATTATTACCTTTACCATTATTTTTCCATTGTCTTAATACTTTTCACGTCAAAGAATAACTAAATGTTGTACGTCGACAAGTCATAACTTCAGTATCGCTGTGCAAATCCCCCCGCTACCTAAGCTCCGCTACGACGGGGATGGCATGGCATCGCAGTCGCACCGACTCTTAGCTGCCTGTCATAATGTGTTTGTACACTGTTCTTTTGGTATTTCTTTATTTAGTGAAGTGTCTTCAAAACTATACTGATACTCATCCAGAAACAAACACTGACTGCATGCCACCCTGCAGGTAACACTTTGCTGAAAGAACTTAGCTAAGTTTCTAAACTAATGAACATTATACATGTGCAGAAGATGTGTACAGCTCAATCAATAAATAATAATTTAAATTTTTACTTTCATTTAAAATCAGTATGAAAATTAAATATTTTGGCTAGCCAATTTCTGTTTCCAGGCAAGAATATTTTCGAACAATCACTACAAGTTTGAAATGGCCTGCTATAAATGCAATTGTTTCGGTTAGTTAGATCCTATGCATATTGTATATAAACTCCTTAAAATCTGCTTCTTATGGATAAATTAGATGCTTGGACAGGAATTAAAACTGAAGGCTGGTTGTTTACTGAAAATCGTTAAGTTGGCAACGGCTGCATTAGTAGTGATCAAACAGTTTCTTAATGTTAAACAGGAAACTGGTTTCTTTTCTAGTTTTGATCTTTGGCGGTTCCGGAAATTTAGTTGTGCCCATGGAAAGAATCCGCTAACCTCTTAAGCGCTAAAAAGAGATTCGCTGTGGCATGGGGAAGTAATCACCCGATCAGATATGTACCAAGAATTTAAGATATTAATAACTACAAGGGGCTCTCTTCCGTTGTCTCTCACTCCCAAGATATATCAGAATATAAACCTCCTTATTAACCGACTTTCCCACTAATTGGGCTGAAAAATTTCGTACTCAATTAATTGAGAGGTACTGACTAACTTCCTGAGGACGCCCTTAAACTGCCTCAAGATTAATTCCCTAAACTTTGTTGCTTTAGCAAGACCAATGCCATAACAAAGCTGATAACTGTAATTCCACTAGTGATGACGAAAGGTTGGTTTTAGCTTTTTGATGTTTTCATAAAGAACTCTGCACAACATAGGATGGGATTGTACAGTATTAAAATTTCCAAACTTCGTTTGACAATCCCATGTAATCCGTAGTAATGTTTAGACATAATTAATTAACGGCAGAAGTTTTTCAACAAACATGTAATAATATGTAGGTACACATTCCGCTACGTAATGTCAAGTCAACCATAACATGGTAACTGTGTAAAAACAATATCGACAATATAACAAGATAAATACGTGTTTACAAAAGAAAATGTTTTTATGATACATCAGTAATTTTACTATTGTAAGCACCATACATGTGCTTGGTGGGTTTGGGGGTCTCACCCCCCAGACCTGGAGCTCACCCCCCCCGAAGGGGTCCCTCACCCCCCCCCCCAGAATCCTGATTTTTCCGGTTGCTTTGGCAAAAAACCGCAAAAATCCAGTTTTCGGGCTGCCTCCAACTGCCGGTTCACCCCCCCCCCAGAACTTCCCCTCCTGCACATGTCTGGTAAACACTCTTTATCGCACGCCTCTGATATCGTTATTCACTATAGGAGAACTGCTAAATATATACTACCTACATACCGTTTGTACTTTTAGTAACACCAGCGAAGCAAAGATAGTGATTTTCTTCAACGATTTAAAATGGTTCACTTTCAATGAAGTTCCCATGGAAACGGTATGGGTAGTCTGTTTACGATTTTTTCAAACAGCACATTTTGAAAGCTGTGGTTTAAAAATGCGTTCTAATATGGCTGGAGACGAATTAAGCACACAACAACAACAACTTGCTCACACTTTTAATTTTTACTTTTGCTACGGGTAATTCCACTGTATATCCATCCATCCATCCATCCATCCATGTTCTCGTATAAAGCCTATTGAGTCATTCATTTAGAAACGATCAGTACATAGGTTTGATTGTGCTTAGTTGACTGCTCTTTGTGTAGCCAAACGAATACGCCTCTGGCCAGAGGTTTTCAGTCGCTGTAGTGACATCTGTCTCTCTTCCTTTATTTGTCAACCCCCTTAATTAAATATATCTCGATAGCATAGGCTAATGCAGGCGGTCTGCGAGTCCATGCCTTCCCCCAGTCCACACTAAGTAAAAGCCCTACCGCCATCGGACATTGGGTAGGAAAACAATTGCCAAAAGAATTTTTGTTGCAGATTTTGTTAAAATATGAGAAAATAGAAAATTTTAACAAAATTTGCGTTAATATCTTCGAAAATGTGCTTGGGGAAAGCCCCCCTCCCCTAGGATTCGACCCTATGTTAAGGTATACCCGACAGTATTACTATTTAGAATTAACCCAATGTTACTTGGCTTTGCTAAGCCAGAAGCCTAATCATTGTTTTTATTTCAGATGGCCACGATGCTAAGTGATATTGGATCCTCCTTGGGCGTATTTGTGGGGATGTCAGTAATTTCTGTCCTGGAACTTTTTATAATTTCTGCTCAGCACATATCGTCAAAAATTGGGAAATAAACGTACATGCCGCGATCATTCAAATACAAATTTTATTAAACTTTTTTATTATTTTATTTTGGAAATCATTGTCAGTTTCTAATAAATTATATATCTTGTGTCTTGTCTCTGTTCCCATCCTGGATTAGGTTGAACTATTATTATGGAAATTTGAGGAAAGTTATATTCATATTTTTAAAATCGCAACTTCCTACCGTCTCTGGGTCACACATTAGTAGCGCTTCCACCCACGCTGGTGGACCAAGAAGAAGACCGAGCGCACACACAAGAAGCGTCAGGCACACTCGTACCCACGAAACCAGAAATTAGAAGAGAGAAGGGAAGAAAAGGTTCAACTTTTCAGTAACCACTGAAAGTAAAGAATTGGTCCCGCCGGGGATCGAACCACGGCCCTTCTGCGCCGGAGTCAGGCATGCTCATCACCACACCACGGGACCATCAGCTGAACTCCCATATCAGGTTTATCAATCTTTTCCTATGCCTGCTTCCATTACACATTGCATGACTCTAATCTCCACAATTCTAGGGAGCATCTACACTTTTGAATTGGTTTTAACATCCGCCATTTCACTGAAGAGGTCCGCTTTGCGAAAACGTCTCCCAACGCTTGGAACGATGTTTAGTCAAAACGATCTGGAGCAAATTTGGTTCAATTTCAAAAAGAAAAGTAGAGTTTGTGATTTCCAACCTAACCCAGCCAAAAGCAAAAACATAGATATTGATCTGGTATGTAAACTTTACGAACGCAAAACAAAATTAAGTTAGCTATATATACCTCAAATTAAAAAAGAAACTCCTGCAGCCCAGTGGTTTCAAACTGCGCTACAAGTGGAGGGTCATGTCAGTCAAGTCTAGAGCTTGAAAAATAAGCTCTAGCATCCTATTTCGAAAATCCTTTCTGGGCAATTAACCGAGATTGTCAAGAGGTGGCCGCCTGTCTGGTGGAGCTAAGCACAGCACCTCCATTGCGGTGGACGAAATGGACGTACTGTTAGCCTTGTGGTAATTGCTATGGCAATTGTTCAGTGTCAACATCCTTCTTCCCTCAAAAATGCATACGTTCTAAGCTGGCACTACTCCTAACCGGAGCACCGGATGGTTTGAGGTGGCTGTAAAAAATTAAAAATCCGACAAAATTGCAATGCAATTTGTTAATGCTGAACAAACAGTGAAATATTCTAAATAAAGTATCCTTTAGATAATTTTACTAAAAATTTTAATTGCAGTATATATGATGTACATGCTGGTTCGTTATTTTTGGATTGAGCAATTGAGCATTGAGTACTGACATGACAGTACAGAAGCAAAATTTATTTTGGGACATATATATTTATCTTTTCTTTTCATAATTTTTAATTGAATCCAATAAAGTAGAAGCTGCCTGGCAGGACAGGTCTATGCTGGAATTCAAAGATTAATTATATATATACATTCGCGTAAGGCTTGAAAAAGTACTTATGGCGTTCCGGTGATTTTACTGCTGTTTATATCCTAACCAAAAGCACGCCTCCGCTGGAAACACCCGCAGGGGTACTTGTGGGTGATTGCTCCAAAAAGCTAATTTTTTTGTCCAGAACAAATAAGTTTCCAGGTTTGTATTTTCAACGAAATCGGTAGATAGTGTACGCCTTCGTTGTATTAATTTCTGTGCAGACGGACATACGTACACATATGTCAGTCTTACATGGTACCTGGTATGGTACCTTACATGGTATCTTGATCGATTTACGCTGTCAATTGGTTCAATCTGTCAACCTCTTTAAACCAGCGACATCGCTTATCATAGGGCAGCTTCTAAGTTATATCGGAGTCTTGGGCGGAAACGATGACGAAATTACAATATATACTCCCCATCTGCACAAGTATGTGCACCGCATGTGTTGCCATTTCATTCGTGGAAAATTTTTCCTATAACTATAAGCAGCTATTTATTTACATAAACGATGTAAAGTAGACCTGGAAGACTGTTAACATACAACATTCAAAAAGACATTCTGAACAAATTAAGCAAAATTTGGAAATTATGCTGAACAGAACAAATGAATTCAGCTAGTCCCATAAAAACTCTCCCGTTCAATCACAACTTTAGAACATTGGTTATTTTAGAATTAAGCTTTGTATTGGTTATTTAATTGCAATAGCATAAGATGAGGTTATTAGTGTTAACTACGTTTTCTTGTTACATTTGTTTTTCCCTGACCGGAGGGCACATGGACCAGGAGACCTTGAATCTATGTAAAACAGCCTACTCAAATATTCCTTCCCAATGTGGAGTAGAATTGCCCAATCTTCTATCAGGAGATGATGTCAGTCTGATGTGTTCTCTCATTCCAAAGATTGAATCATGTATGGAAATCATGAAAATTTGTCCTCAACTAAGCCATCTCAAACGATTGTGTACTGATCAGCAAGCAAGACTTAAGTTTCAGACAAATGCCGCCTGTATCGCTCGTGTAATGGCTAATCCAAGGTAATATCGCTCTTAGTTTGGAGTTATATCAGTTTGAAGTTTGGAGGACGGATAAGTATAGAACATGAGACATCCATCCCGTAGAATCTAATTATATAAAATATACTGAAGATTTATATACTGCAATGTGTAATATACTGCAAAGAACACAGGATCGTGCAAAACTCGCATCGGTCGGCCACGATATGGTTGTGTTTTAAAGCTCGCAACAGACGCACATTGAGCCAACCAACCAATAGTTGCGTTTTCGAGTTTCAGCGCGCAAGTGGGCAAATTTGTTTGAAATGATGGGTGTCAGTCGTTAGCTGAAATTTGTGGAGGGTGTCATGTCAGCCGTTAGCGAACAGAGCATACTTTTGCTCTGAAAACAGACTATGCTTAGTGTCAGAACAGCAACCGAGCAAAATACCGACGTTTCAGCATTCAGCAACAGCTCTATGCACATGATTCTTTGCTAACGCAATTTTTCAATTTAGCCGGAAACTTAATGGTTTTGATTTGTCTGCAAAAATTTTTACTCACTGAATGGCAAAATGGTAATGATAATGCAGGCTCAAGGCAAATGAACATGTGCGCTTGACATAAAACGTGCAGTTATTTTCTCTAATCTTAGAATCGAGCAACTGCTGGAAAGTTGTCATCAAGAGTTGAACGCTGTAACTCCTTGCGAAACTGTTCACGCCAACAAGCTTTGCCTCGCCAAGAAAATTGAAAGTGAGTGCGGAAGAAGTGGCGTAGAATCAGTGAAGATTATGTTGGATGCTGAATACGAAGCCATGAATTGTGACTAATAATTCATGATGTTTAGTCAAAATAACGAACAAAATAACATTACTTATCGCTTCTCTGCGTTCGCAATTTTGCTGCTTTTGCCTACAAAATGACTGACGCTGCAGCGAACTAATTCAGCCATCGCAATCTTACTCTAATCCCCCGGTGCTGCTTGAGTTGTACTATTTATCATTCGGTCATAGGGTGAAATTCAGAAACTCAGAAAGTTGCGGATTCCGAAACTCGCAGCTGCAATACGGATTTGGCAGTTGCTAACGTTTCATAAAGCGTCCAGTGCTGAGAAAGTGCGCAAGAGCGTTACTTGCACTTGAATTGGGAGTCAAGTGGGCTGCAAGTTGCAAGTTCTCTTGAACAGCAGCAAGTAAATGTTGCATATAACTAGTTGTAACAGTCACCTGCCACTTGCACTACGGGTGCAAGTAAAGTCGTCTGCCAGGGAGCGATTCCATAAAACTATGACTCGCATTCGCATGCTAGTACTAGCACGGGAGAACTCGCAATGCTAGTACTAAGTTGTCTAGTCAAGTCCATGTGTACCATAAAACTTTTCGCTTGACTAGACAAAATTAGCTAAAAGAGTACGGCAACTCGACAAACTAGCAGTGTTAGTGCGAGGACCAACACTGCCAGTGCGAGTTTGCAAGAAAAGAACCGTAGTCACGTAAAAATCGCATAAAATTCAAATCTCAATGAAACTTTGCAAAATCTGCAGACATCCGAATAAACATTCAAAAACATGCGTCTCGTGATTTTGAGTCTAGTTTGATAAAAAATGAAAAAGTTAGCCAACTTCAATTATCACTTCTCTAGTCAAAATAGACTAGAGAACTAGACGGATGCTAGTAGCATACCAGCAGGCACGGCGAAAGTTTTATGGAACGGGATTAATTTGCTTGTTTGCTTGTGTTCAAACTTGCTAGGAGGTAGACTCTTAAGGTGGTGATTCCTTTTGGCCACATATTGTTGGTTGGCGGCGTAAATCAAGATGAAATTTGACGAAACTTTCCGAAATACGTTCTTTTAGCGTTTTAACACCCTCCGCGCAATCTCGATTCAAAAATTTGAGATTTCCGGTCAAGGCGGTTTTTTCCAATTTTCGAAAGTTTGGCAGCAGCTATACAGTTATGCATTCGAAAGATCTCGTTGGGCGTCACATTTTTGCTTTTTAGAGCAACTTTCTAGCTTTTCTCTACCATGAGGTATAGCCAATTTTCTTGTTTTGGCGTCGAAAACTTGTCATTTTTGTTGAAATCCAATAATCCAACATTTCTTGAACTACGCGAGCCGTAAAATCAAACTAAGGGCGTCGATCTGAAGATATCACAAGGGCAAATTATCCGACGCATGATCGTCTTCCAACAGCTATCCCGTAGGCTGCTATCATAAAAAATGTAGTTTTTGCAAAAACACGACCAATTTTTCCAAAGATTGTATAGCATTCACCATGCAAGCTGGAGGGCTGCTACCTCACAGATGTGTTTTGCACATATATACCCAGGGACGTTTTTTAGTTGCCCCAATTACTGCTTTCTTGCTAAAGTAATCGCTTGACAAACTTGGAAAAAGTAGGCAAAATCCAGGTTGCGCATACATCTTAGTTCATTTCTCTATAACGAAGAGCGATTTCACAATAAATAAAAAATCGTCCCCAGCTCTTTGATGCAGGTATCGAATGATATAACTGATGTCTCGAGAAAAATTTACTTGAGTCTGCAAAAAATCTGAAAAATTATACTTCTTCTAAAATGTGTTAAAAATATTTTAGAAGAGTAACATTGGTTTCATGGTATGCATTAAAAGGAGAAAATGTCAAGCTGCATTTTGATATAAAAATGGCTTCTTAACTCCAAGTAATGAATGAGTAACAATGGTGCAAACTTTATGTGATCAAAGGGAATCTCACCACCTTAAGTCTAGTATTACTAGCTACTCGTCAGCGAGGGTTTTATGGTACGACTAGAGGTACTAGACTCGACAACTACGTCTACTTTCATCAGTCAGAATCGTATTAGTCAGAATTTCATTAGTCAGAATTTCGTTAGTTAGAATTTCATTAGTCAGAATTTAAATTTTGAAATAATATAAGTTGAACTTTCATTAGTCAGAATTTCATTAGTCAGAATATTGTAAGTTAGAATTTTATTTTTCTTGTTTCTTCAAAATTTTCTTAGAGGGTCTTTCCCGACAATGTAGGGGAGAGTAGTTTTAGAGCAGAGCTAAAAGCAGCTCTTTTGTAGCTCTTAACTCTTCCTCAAAAAGACCATTGATTATAACAACAACAACAACAAAACAACAAAAACCGTTTATTTGGCCAGTCATAGCAGATACGTATATATACGACATATATGTGACGATGTCACAGGGAAAATTTTCCCCCGTGAAAACTTTCCCCCCGGAAAAATTTCCCTAGGGAATTCTTTCCCCCCGGAAAAATTTCCCTAGGGAATTATTTCCCCCCGGAAAATTTTCACTAGAGGTTGTTGTAATTATTATGCTGAGTGTATTCATTGTTTCTACAACTACAGCGCTGTTTCGTGCTTTAATTTTATGCAAAGTAATTAATTTGAGATTTTATTATTATCTGTTCTTTTCCAATCTTTAGCAGTGCATATAAATTAGAAAAAGTTTAAAATCAATGTAATTAAAATTTATTTTAATCTATTCAGTCAGTGTATGCTGATTGCTGAGGTTTCAACTATCGTTTTGAATCTTAGGGCCTATTTCTTTAAAGATTAAAATGGTCGGATTAAACGGATTAAAAATTAGCCGGATTAAAATGTTAACGGCTGTTTCTTTAATGCAGGATTGTATGGATTAAACGGATTAAAATAAACTCGTTTAATCCGACCATTTTTAATCCTCGGATTAAACGAGTTAAGTTTAATACGTTTAATCCGCCATTAAAGAAACAGCTATTAAAAGTTTTAATCCGTCAACTTTTAATCCCTTTGATCCCCGTAGTTGCACGAGGATTAAAAACTAGTTGAAAATGCACGAGACGGATTAAACGGATTAAAATTAATCTTTAAAGGAACAGCGATTAAGCAGGTCGGATTAAAATTAACTCATTGATTTTTTTAATCCGAAGGGTTAATAAAGGAACAGGATTAGATTAAAATTTTAATCTTAGGTGCATTAAAGAAACAGGATTAAATTTAATCCGTTTAACTGGCTGGTTTAAATCCGTTTAATCTGAGGTGCTGTTTCTTTAATGCGGATTAATTTTAATCTAATCCGATTAAATTTTAAAGAAATAGGGCCTAAGACTCCTCCTAAGAAAAATTGTACTCCTTCTATGATTAGTTCCGAAAATTCAGCCTCAGTTGGGACGGGGGAGATACTTAATGCTAACTTTAGCAAAACTTAAGCTATTTTGCTCTAGTTTCGAATCGGAGGACTTCAGAAACACGTTCTACGACCCAGAAAACTACTGTAATGTTTCACCAAGATTGATGGCAAAAAATGTTTTGGTTCCCAATTTTTTGGTTTTTAGAAAAGTTAACAATTTAAAATTTTTAGAAGTTTATTACCAATCAATTAAATATGGGTTGGAAAGCATCCATACAAAATTTTAGTTAAATTATTCAAGTTTTGAGAAAGATAAAGTGTTGGGGGGAGATAGCTTACTTTACTATTTAATGGGGAGATTGTTTACTTGATTCTAGAAGCCCAAAATTACCTTGATTGCTTCCATTAAAAACGCCAAAGCCAAAGCTTACATTTTATATAAAATTGGCCTTATAACACCAAGTATTGAATAAGCAAAGTTATTTCAAGTAATTTGCATATTTTCATTTTGCTTAAATATATGTTCATTTTGTTATTCTTGCGTTGTTAAATGCGGACAAATAAAATACTAAAATAATTAGATACTTAACATAAAAATACGGAGCAAAACTGTAATGTTTAGGTAGTTGATAATAACTTACAATTTAATACATACAGCAAAATAATTTCTGCTTAGGGAAATTTTTCCGGGGGGAAAGAAATCACTAGTGAAATTTTTCCGGGGGGAAAGAATTCACTAGTGAAATTTTTCCGGGGGGAAAAATTTCCCCAGGGAAATTTTTCCGGGGGGGGAAGTTTTCACGGGGGAAAATTTTCCCTGTGACAACGACATACATATACGACAGACACGACATATATATACGACATATACATATACGACATATATGACAGTGAGCTTCACAAAAGTACACTAAGTTACACGGCCAAATTGGTAACACACAAGAGTCTGCATGCACCAGAACATATATAAGTACACAAGCAACTTACGTAAAACACAGTTAATGAACAGAATTAACAAATATAATATAACTAGTCAAAGTCATACCTTAACAAGGAACTAAAATCAACAGAATCGAGATGTCTTTTAAAAACAAAAATGTTTGGTGCTGTACAGCAGCATGTTCGAGAGTGTTCCAAACAGATACCACCCGATTTGAAAAGAAGTGCTTTCTACAATCCAGCCGAGACTTAAAAATTTGTAATTTTAAGGAGTGCCCTCTTGTACCGGAGTCTGCTGCATAAGTAAAAAATTCTGCAGAATTTACATTATCATACTGGTGAATAATCTTGTACGTTTAAACAAGATCAGCTTTAAGCCTGCGAGATTCTAAAGATTCCAGTCCAGTCAGTTGCAAACGGTCCTTGTAAGAAAAATCTTTAATTTCTGGTAGTATTTTAGTAAATCTTCTGAATGATAGATGAAACCGGGTCACTATTTACTGACCCGGTGACCCGGTAGACCCCTGACCCGGTGACGCGGTATTTTTGAAAATTAAGGTTTAAGCTTGCAAAAAATTAAAAATACTTTATTGGGGTGCGGTGAGTGTTTTTTTTAACATTTTGGACATTTTTGACGACTAAAATATCAAGCTTGGCAAAAGTTTTGCTTTCCTTAAAGTAGTAGCATTGGAAAGTGAATATATACTGTAAGTAAGCGTAAAAAATCAAAACTATTTACACGATTTTGCACTCAATAATGTGAAGTAAACTACATAGCTTTTTGAATCAAACAAATTGGAACAAAATACTTTGCCAAAGTCATAACATCATCTAATTCTAATCATGGGGGTTAACATTAGCACTTTTCTGTTTTATCGTTATATATTTTAGTAAAATACCTATTTCATTTAGTTGTGAAATATCACTAAAACTAACATGCAACCGGTCAACCTAAGATGTACTCGTGTGTAGATCCATCAGTTTTGATAGCTAACCTGATCTGCAAGATTTGTCTGATTCAGTGTAGTGTGGTGTTACTGTCTGTACCGGTTGGTCTCCTGTAT
>JASAND010016156.1:0-22972 GCA_030248195.1 Trissonchulus latispiculum
AGCTAATAGAGAGAAAGACTTTTGACAGCTTCGAGTCCTCAGTATGCTAAAGATATGCTAACACTAGCAGGCAGCTAGCAGGGAGAGAAAATTTTAAACAAGCAGGGAGAAAGACTTTTGACAGCTTCGAGTCCTCAGTATGCTAAAGATATGCTAACACTAGCAGGCTAGGGAGAAAATGTTAAATGAAGATATTTAAAGAGTATTCTGAAGTACGTAACTAACAATCTTGTCTTCTTTAAGTGTTTGTTTCCCTCCTTCCGTTTCAAGGTTAATACAAAGGTCCAGATGTCATATATAAGGAAATGCAGGAAAAGAAAATTTTAGTTGATAAGGGAAGAAAATTTTGCAATAATATTTTTGGTCTATACGATGCTGAGATAGATAGGTAAGAATCTATTGGCAAACAGTCAGGTAAATAAAAAAGTTTGAAAATATTACTTAATTAATTTACGTACTTAATTAGGCATATAAATTAATAAACACTAATTAGGCAGGTAAGCTAACTAGTTGAATACATAGGCAGGTAAATTAACTAGGCAAATACGTAGACAAAGTCAGTAACACTGTGTTAAAAAATTTAATACAATGTTACAAAGCTTAAATCCAAGCTAAGAAAATTGGCCAATAATGACCTTGAAAGACATCTGCCTCCATGATTAATGACCTTACCTGTATGATTAATGACCCTATTCGTCAAAGCCAGAATGAATCCAAAGATACACCTGTACAAACCATGTCCATTTGAACTCTCCTATACTACTAGTCATTTCTGATACTTTTTATAGGAGATTTTAGTTTGCCGGACATTGATTGGCAAAGTGGATGAATGCCAATATAAATGAAGTGTTATACTCAAACTGATGGGATTGGGGTACAGCCAATATGTAACTTAACAGCTCACAAAGAGGAAAATATTTGATTTAGTATTTTGTAACGATGACAATTTCGCTTCAGCCATCGTAATTGGACGCCCTTTTTCAACTTTGGATCATATTGAAATTTTCGGGTCCTTCGGACCCTTTCTAGTAAACATAAATTCTAGTCAAAAGATTTAATAATGTCCAATTCTGATTGTGCCGATAGAAAATGGTTACTTCGTAAGGATGCTTGCATAATGCAATTCGTTAATTTGTGCCCTCATGTGGTTTAACTAACCGAAACGGCTGTTGTACATTTTACGGGGACAGAAACCCCTTCAGCTTGTTAATTGCATTTTATCCACTTAAGGGGGGGGGGGTCACTTTTTTGCCGATTTTTCGACCATCTTCGATTTTGCTCATTTTCATATATTTTGTAGTCCCCATGGGTCCGCGAAACAAGACAAGAGCGTTTTGCGAAATATTGCCTCCATCGTTCTGTACAGGCCCTCAAAGGTGACCTCAGCATGTGTTAAACATAGGAAAATGAAAAAGTTGCTCTAAAAAGTTTGTGGCAGAAAAAGTTTTCGCTGTATAAGAGCCAGAGCTTTGCAACCTTTTCAAAACCATTAAGGACATATTGTAGAGTGCAGCTATCTCCTCTGAAACGATTCTGTTGAGTATTGGATTTTTGGCGAATTTTTAAATTCAGAATTTTGGAAAATCGGCCATTTTTGGACCATGAAAAACAGGACCTACGGCACTCTTTTGCTTTTCCTGAACGATTGACAAAAGCTACAGAAACGGCCAATAGATAGCTGCACTCTACGCGTAAAACCACGTCTTATGAAAGTACACGCATGTTTCTATCATCTACAGTAAGCTCAAAAAACTTGCCACAAAAACAGCAAATTTTACTTAAATGGTCATTTTACATAATTTTCACATTCTTTTGATAATTTCTTACTCATTATGTGGTAAAAAATCACCAAACTTGGCAGATTAATTAATATATCCATGGCTGTCACATAATGTGGCCAAAACAAATGCGTCAATATTGATCGTGACTGCTGTGGCGGCACCTTTGATCTTTACAGGTGAAAATGCCAATTTTAAAATTTTTCCAAATATAGACAAATTGGGTATCAATCGATAGCTAATGGAACGAGGAGCAACTTTTCTAATAGAACCATGGGTCTAAAATGTTGTCTGTGCAAGATAAAACGAGTTAAAGTTATACGGGGGAGTCCTGCAAGGTTATGTCAGTGCATCACTCAAGCATGCATTATGAACGCCTGGATAGCTGGCCTTGAGCCTCGTCTGCACTTAAATATTACCTTGGCAAAGGCTTTAATTTGGTGTATCGGTTAACCCTGTTTTGGGTCGCGTTTGGTCTCCACCTGACCTTGCAGGGCTCATCACCGGAATTTTCAAGTTTTCCTGCTTTCAACCTGAATAACTCTGCCACAGTTTGATTTCGAACGCTAATATTCTAAGTTATTTTTGAGAACATATGGGGGCATATTATGTGTGAAAATGAGCGAAATCCGTGACTATCGATTTTTGACCAAAGTGACCCCCCCCTTAAGTCAAGACTTAGAGACAATTAGAGAATTGAGAAGGGTAGGTCAAAGGCAATGACCTCACTGACTGTCCCCGTAAAATGAATAGGAAAGTGAAATCTGCCCCCGCATACTAAATGGACCTTAGGAAAATGACATTTTAATAGTTAAGCAGAGAAACGAACTTACATAACTAACTTACACAAACATATGTCCACTAACACGTAACACTAAAATTTTAATTTAATGACAAATTTATATATTACGTAAAATGACTTTTAAAGTTGTATATTTTAATTGTTTTAAGTTGAAAGTATAGCCAAAACAATTTCAACACAGTCTTTCTGATAAATAATTATTTAATCTTAACTACCTATATAAATGTTTATAATACAGTGAGAAATAGTTACTTTTTCAGTTGTTTGGAAATTTGAAGAGTAAAATTTTGATTTGACTTACATAAATGTCCCCGTAAAATGTACAACAGCCAACCGAAACTAAATGGTCCGCAACAACTTTGAAATCACTTAAGGGAAGGGGGTCACTTTGGGTCAAAATAGTCAGGATTTCGCTTATGATTTCGCACATTTAGCACACAATATAGGTGCATATGGTCTCAAAAACAAGACAAAATATGAAAGTTAGAGACCAAACGGTGACAGAGATAATCAGGTTCAATGTTGGAAAACTTGAAAATTTCAGTGATTTACCCTGCAAGGTCGTGGAGACAAAATGGCAGCGAAATTGGGTCGACTAATATTGCAAATACTGTTTGTTGGCTAATAGTTCAGTGCTAAAACGACTCCGGCACAGCCACTCAGTCGTTCGCAAAGCAATCTTCAATCGTGAACTGAACCTTTTGAAAACCTTGAAACTCAGCTAACTGTGCCCTCAAACTTTATCTTGCTATTATGCTTCTATCAAAAGATTTTGACTCCCAAAAACTGACCACATTCCGAGGCATTTGGTCAAATGCTGGTCGCATTGGAAAGCTGCCAAGGAACTTGCAGATTGTAGGAAGAATTTGCTATTTGTGTTTCAGTGTCGTAAAACTCCGCGGAATGCTGAGATAGGATTAGGAACTCCCACAAATTCAATTTTTCCGGATCCCACGGCTCGCTCGCTCGCTCGCTCTCGCTCGTTCGCTCTCATTGCTGCTAGTCATTGAAATTCTAAGGATCCGGTTTTGCATTCTACAAGCAGTATCTAAACGCCTATAACACATGCGTAAATAGCATGGACTACAAATAGAAATCTTCGAAAAGAAAAATCCACGTAGAAATTATGGGCGACCTAGCCTAAAGCATTACAGACATGTATTTACGGTGAAACCCATGTTTAACAAACAAAGTGTGTGCTCGGCAGCAGCAGGAACAAATAAGTAGGGCTTTAGCAAGTCCTACTGTACATGAATATACAGAGTGCACCAGACATGTGCAGGAGAGGAAGTTCTGGGGTGGGGGGGTGAACCGGCGGCCGGAGGCCGCCGGAAAACCGGATTGTTCCGGTTTTTTGCCTAAAAATCCGGATTTGGGGGGGGGTGAGGGAGGAGAGCACCATTGCTATGGTGCTAGAGAAGTTAGTGATGTGCTATTCTGCCCTTTCTGCGTGGTGTAGTGGTTAGTGGCGGTGCGTGGTGTAGTGAGTGACCACAGTCCGGAAGGTAAGTGTTCGATTCTCTACCTTGCAGTCAAACCTTTACAATAGTTTACCATAGCAGCCTGGAATCCTGTCCCTGTCGAATGTGTTTAGTGTTAAGTGACCTGTTTTGGAGGTGCTAGCTGGCTGTTCCTTGTGTGCTCGGCTTTTACAGTTTACAGTGTAAGTCTTGTAAATAAGGGAGATAATGTACATAGAGCAGCAATTATACTACGACTGCTTTTGAAGTTATGTCCCGTCTTATCTCGTTCTGGCTCCGCTCCTGTAGTGGGTTAGAACGTTTAACTGCAGTAAGAGGGTGTCATGATTCGATGATTTACATTTACAATTATCCAAATCTTTACATTAATGCTTTAATAAGCATAACATCAGGTAAACATGATATAAACAGGAAATTAGACTATCAACGTTTATTTAATTAACAAAGATTAGAATCGACTGTGTTTGAAAGTACATAAGCATAGGTTAACGCGATGGGTCTAATTTCCCACCCCCCCCCTGACTGGACAGGGTACAAACCCTACCGCTCTCGGGCGTGGAGTAAGAAAAAAATAGTGAAAAATAGTGAAAAGTTTAGTCAAGTTCAAGGTATAAGCCCTCTCAAACTTTTCTTGGGACAAGCCCCATAGGACCCGGTTCTATGTTACTGTGTGTACATGAGTAGATATAAACTTTCTATGGCATGACGAAACGAGGAGATGCGAATAACTTTTCTGTGTACTCAGCAAAATAAATATTTGAGATAAATGTATCTAACGACGCCTGCTGCCCAGGCCCAGCTGAGATATCTACTATATATAAAACTATATAACTTGCTTCCTCATTGCTCCCATCCTTTCTTCACTTCGTTTATTTGTGCTTTGAATTTGTTAAAAAGCAAGATTATTTTTCTTAAAGAATAATTAAGCTGTATTTCACGGCGATGATTAGTAAATCTCTAAGTCGCTGTAGAAGAAGCATTAAGTAAATTAATAAGGTTAAAGCAGAAAAGTTAAAGGAAGAGCCGGCCGTGGTCCATAAATGCTTCAGGCTTGAATGAAGGAAGCAAAAAGGAACAAGGCGAGGTAGCTTTTGTTAAACTTCAAATATTTTTCATTATGAATAATTATTTTGAAAGTCTATATACGCCAACGCCCTGTAATATCTTGAGGCTTTTTCCAGAACAGGCAACAAATCTTTAGTTTGTTTAATAATTTTGTAGTAGGTGAGTGAAGCATATTCTTCGAATCTTCGCATATCGATGACCGCATCCATTAAACATACTATCCTGATCAATTGCTGTTTATGTTCATGTGTTGAAAACTTGCAAGGAATTCGCAGTGCAAAAATAAAATTCGCCGTGTCCCCGATTTCTTCCAAGCCGGATTTGCCTAGGGTTTTCAACACTCCATGAAAGAAGGGGTGATGTAGTGTCTGCAGAATTGACGTTCACGTGAAACTATAGTCGTTGTTAGTTATTGTTATGATGTGTAATATGCAAATTAGTTTACTGCCTAGTGCTTGTTTTTTGTGATATAATCAGTTTGCTTGTTCTCTCTTCTCACAGTCGCCCACTACAATTATTAGATATAATCATTTAAAAATCATAATCCCAAAACTCAGCAAATTTTACATCTTGTTTTCATTACAAAATATTGCCAATCTATGTGTAATGGAATTAGCTAGGCGAAAAGTCACGTTTTGAAGAATTAATCCAAAAAGAAGAAATTGATCGACTGTCATCCGAAAGTGCCAAAGAAGACCTCAGAAAATGGCCCAAGTTGAAGATTTTATGAACGTATGAATGAACGTCCAAGCTGTACCTGTACCTATATGTAATTAAGAACAGGGTCGCAAATCTCCAAAAATTTACTAAATTAATCATGAAATACAAGGGAAGATTAGTTAAACCCGCATTATAGGGTCATGAGTGCCACTAACATTGGGAAAGCAATATTACAAATCAACGCATATAATTTAAAATTTAAAACTGAGGGACTTGAAAACAAGGGAATAATAACTAATTATTAATCAAAATAAATAAATTATTTCATTTAAATTAACCCATTCAGGGATTATCCATCTCATGTGGGCTCAGAATGGCCTAAATTTCGCATCTTTTCGCCAATTTTTGGGCAAATTAAAGTTACGTTTTAAACTTGTCCCTTTGGTTAAGTTTACGTGTAAACCTAAAATTTTATAAAATTCGCCCAAGTTTCGTCCCCGAAATTATTAAAAGGTTGGTCAGTTGGGGGCAATATTTCGCCATTATCATTAATTTGAGCCCCCAACTGAACTCCAGGCCAAAAAAGCCTGGAGCTTTATGTGCAAAAGATAGGAAGCTTGTAGACGATTCTAGAAACTTCTAGAAGCTTTCCTCCCAAATCAAAGGAAAATTTCAGCCGCTGCTCTAATTACGAAACGTCAGCGAGCTGTCGCTCGCTTCCAAACTCCAAATTTCTAATCAGTGTTCGACTAGGTACGCCCGAGAGCGGCCGCTC
Organism: Trissonchulus latispiculum; assembly: GCA_030248195.1. NCBI lineage: Eukaryota > Metazoa > Nematoda > Enoplea > Enoplida > Ironidae > Trissonchulus > Trissonchulus latispiculum. Next base: position 6,562 of record JASAND010016156.1, read on the forward strand.
TGAAATGTCCTTGTTACATCTGAGTACTGCTTCTTGTGTCACTGGTGTGACACGGGAAAATAGCAGTACACAGCCCCAAATCTCACAAAAAATCTAGAGATCTCTCTGGCTCTCGGGCCAGAAAGGAAAACTGAGTCAAACCCGAACACTAACAACTTGAGTGGCCAAATGGACCTTTAATGTCCAGTCTGGATTTGCAATTTAGGATAACAAATCTAGGAATTGATATTATGGCCCTTTTCGGCCACCTTTTATATTGTTGTATTTTGGCCATTCGGCCCTTTTTTATGTTTTGAGGCCAAGTGGCCACCCTGTTTTGAAATTCAAGCCGTCGCCAGGAGGCCAGTGTTTTGTACTTTTGGGCTTTTAAGCCCCGTTTTTACCAACGTTTTCCGCCCTACTGCCAATTTTAATTTATCTAGCATGATGGGCTTTCGAGCCAAGTTTTGTTTCTTCTATCATTATTATTTTATTATTTTATGATTTCAAAATTATAGGACAGCTCATGTAAACCCCTCCTATTCGATGGAGGACTTGAGATGTGTCCATATTTTCCTTTTCTCTTCCTTGTTTCTTTTCAACCAAGCCACGGCCTTGTTGGGCCTGAAATCGCGTTTCTTCTTTACAGCAAAATATCTCCTTATTTCCTTTTCTATTTTTCGTTGTCACATTTCGGGGTTATTTTTTGTAGTATTTACTGGATATGAAGTGGGACCCAACCTCTGAGTTTAAGATACAGGGTCCCTTTGCTTCGACCCTGAAATTAATAAGTTAGTTAGCAGAATTGTTCTCCCCAAAGCCGTAACTAGGAGTTACCGGTCATGTTTTTTCAAGATAGACGTCGTATAATTCTAAATTAACAATTTTATATCATGTTTTATTTCAGCTTTAGGTCGGCTCCGAAATTATTAGGTAACAAAATAGTATAGGTCATTTTAAGGTGGTGATTTCTTTTGGGCATATGTTGTTGGTTACGACTCAAACCAAGATGAAATTTGATGACACTTTTGAAAACAAGTTCATTTGGTGTTCCAACACCCTCCGCGCAATCCCGCTTCAAAATTTTGAGATTTCCGTTCAGGACGGTTTTAGCCAATTTCTGACAGTTGAGCAGCAGCTGTGTAGCTATGGCTCCATTCATTTGAAAGCTCTCGTTGAGCTCTACATTTTTGCTTTTGGAAGCAGCTTTCTAGCTCTTCTCTAGTCTGAGATACAGCCGATTTTCTTATTTTGCCGTTGAAAACTTGTCATTTTTGCAGAAATCAAATAATCCACGATTTCCTGAGCTATGCACGCCGTAAAATTAAACTAAGGGTGTCGACTTGAAGGTCTCGTCGAGGCCGATTATCCATGATATTATAATCTTCTAATTGCTATCCCGTACGCTGCTATCGTAAAAAATGTAGTTTTTGCAAAAACGTGACCAAATTTTTTTCCAGCGATTGTGGAGCATTTACTATGCAAGCTAGAGAGTTGCCACTAACTAGACATGTTTTACACAAAAATACCCAGGGACCCTTTTTTAGTTGCCCCGATTGCTGCTTTCTAGCTAAAGTGGCCGCTAGCTAAAGTTGGGAAAAATAGGCAAAATCCAGGTTGCGCAAACATTTTAGCTAATTTCTTCATAACGAAGAGCGGTTTCATAACAACTAAAAAAGGGTCCCCAGCTATTTGATAGTGGAATCGTATGATGTAGCCAATGCTTCACGAAAAAATTTACTTTAAATAGTCTGCAAAAAATCTGGAAAATTAAAGTACTTCGAAAATCCAGTAAAATAGTTCCGAAAACTGATCTTAGTTTCATTGCATTCATTAAAAAGAGAAAATATTAAGCTCTATTTTGATATAAAATTTGCTTTTTAACTCCAAGTAATGAATGAGTAATAAGGGTTCAAAGTTAATGTCTCCAAAGGGAATCACCACCTTAAACTAATCCTAAAACCATGAGTTGATATTACTTTTAATCATTTAACCATCAAGTTGTTTTCAAGAGGAATGGCCGGCTTCCTTTAATTTCGTAATCATTAATTAATCGTGTGTTTAGTTTGTTTAATTAATCTCTGTTGTTAGTAATAATTGCCGAGCAATTAGTACTCACTGGCTTTCCTTCAAAATTTCTATAAAGTTTTTATTAAACTTCCGAAGGTTCAATTTTCCACAAAATTTCTTTTATAAAGCAATTCCAGGGAATTGCAAAAGCCAAGTTCGAACACAACAAAGTTAAAATTTAATAACCAAATATGCACATAATACTAGGATTTAGTAAAGTAGTTTATGTTTTAATAGCTAGATGTATGTTTAGAATAGAATTGAATAGAATAGAATTTGTTTACAATAGAATTGTGTTGAAATAATTGTGTGAATGTGTGCCCAAAATTACGTAAGATGGTTATTTGGGTAAATCCCTCATGGAGATTGAGGTTCCAAAATTAGCCAAATTTTAGAAGTATCTCGTTTGCATGAATGTAGAATGTTTCGTGTTTGTATGATTGAAGAATGAATGTTTTGACTGTTTTGATCGGCAACTCACGGAAACTCCCCTTGTGTGATAGGGGTTGTGAGGATTGCCGGGCCAGTATGAATGTTGTCAAAGAAATCGCCCGATTAATGATTTTGGTCTCAAAATTACGTTGCTCTCTTTTATCTTAACGGCTATCGTCCAGAAATAATTAGTAGTCGAAGGACGCTTAGAAATCACTATTGCATTAATTGGGTTGATTGAATATTTGTCGGTAATGTAAACCATACAAATTAGGATAATCCAGAACATTACAAATTCAGTATAGCGGAATATTATTTGTAATAATTAGTCATGGTTTATCAAATTGCAGTTTGCATTAAAGCTTGCGCTGATTACCAAAACTAGAGTTTTATCTGATTTGGAACGCTGTTAGTATGGATTACCCTAATGTTTAGCAGTATACCAACTCCCAACTGGTGCATGTGATTAACACCGGTAGAATTGTTACGAAACTCCCATATTAGGCAGGAAAATTGTATAAATATGAATGAATGTTTAAATTCTTGTTAAATGGTTGATGACCGAAAGGAAATGAGGACAATAGCCAGTATGAGTCAATGTCCGTTGTCGTGTCGCTGTAATATGCAAATTAGGTAGTTAGCTGAGTTCAGGGTCACGGGGACCCCCAGATTGGGCTATTACTACCAGGTGGTCCTCGATCCGTCCGCGTAGGTAGTCCTGTATTTAAGGAGCGGACGAATCGCAAACAGGGACTTCGTGCTGGTCTATTTCGTAAACTTGAAATGTCGTGTTTTAAAATATTTCACGCCAAAGCTCAGAAATTCTCTCCTAAAATGTGAAATTTGAATTTAGATTTAGGTTTTGATCATTAACAGCATTGCTCTATCACTGTATGTACTATTTAATAGTTAAGAATTGTGTCATTCTTGCCCTCATTGGTTCTCACTAACACAACAACCAAGTTTGTGCTGGTTTGTATTTTTATGTAGCTCACTATCATAGCTGTTTAAACTTTTTATGTCATCCCTATGTCACCAAAACTAAAAGTTCTGCGCTAATTCTTTCTCAAAAAACTTAGTGTTGCAGAAATCACGTTAGTAACTATTTTGCCTTCACTCGTTCTCGCTAACGTGACGGCCAATTCCGTTGTAGCCTGCATTTTTATGAAGTATAATGTCACCGCTACTGAAACTTTTTATGTCAACCTTTCATCTTAAAATGTAATGGTTCTATGCTAATTGTTTCTCGGCGAACCCTACTCTGCTGAAATTGGGTTACAAATACTGTCTTCTGTCCATACGCCAACATAAGAGAATCAATGATGGAATCGAATGGCACATACTGTAAATATCCGTACGTAAGCATCAAATTAATACGTAAAAATATATAAATAGTGATAAATTAGTACATCCATGCAATTAGTTACGTAAGAATTGTACATCACTATGACAAACCATCTTCTAATGAACAAAAAAGGAGTAAACTTTCAAAATGTTCAGCTTTTTAGTTGATTATTACCTATTCAACTAGTTACCTAGTTACCTATTAAACAAGTTAACAAGTTACCTATTAAACGGGAAACTGGTGCTTTCCCGTCTCAAACGGACTCTAATTGTTGAAAGTTCTCATTTCAAGCATAACTGTGTGCAAACCGAATACATATATAAAAGAATCGTGTTACATCTGCGATTTAATGCATCACAATGCAGAAAATCGCCCAAAGGAACCATGTTCGGTGAACTTTAGTCGTGTTAATTCAAAAACGTAAAGCTAAAGTCAGTTGTGTTACAAAACTATCTAAAACATGCCGTTTTAACCATTTTTGTCAAACTCTAAAGTCAAAATCAACAAAATTTCCGAAGTTTATCTCAGAAAGCCAAGTAAAGTAAGTAATGATTGCTGGGTTCGATTCCCGCATTAGTATCCTGTATTAATGGGTTTTAACCCATTTGATTCAGGTTCATCGTGACCGTGTCCTGCCAGGATTCATATCAGTCGGAACCTGATCCTGTGATCACTGTGAGGATCAAGAGTACATAATAAAGAGTATGAAACTCTTACACTAGCATGTACAAATCATGCTAGGTATGCTCGGTTCATTAACTCGGGACCCCCCCCCCCCCGTAACTTCCGGGGGGGGGGGGGTTCCCACTTTGCACTAATTACACGCTTTCATATAAGCGTGTGTCTGCTCGCTGATTGGCCCACTAACCTAAGGCTTACGATAGGCATTTTATTAGTAATTTTTAATTAATTAATTATAACTTTAATTAGGTTAATGTAATTAAAAAACTAATCCGACAACTTTGTAGCATTTTTTCTGCTCTTTCCAATGATATAAAAATTGTTGCACACTACATTTTTGCGAATTTTTGTAGTGTGCAACAATTTTTATATCATTGGAAAGAGCAGAAAAAATGCTACAAAGTTGTCGAATTAGTTTTTTAATCGTACTAACCCAACTAAAGTTAGAATTAATTAATTAAAATAACTAATAAATTACCTACCATAAGCCTTAGGTTAGTGGTCCAATCAGCGAGCAGACACACGCTTATATGAAAGCGTGTAATTAGTGCAAAGTGGGACCCCCCCCCCCGGAAGTTACGGGGGGGGGGGTCCCGAGTTAATGAACCGAGCATACCTAGCATGATTTGTACATGCTAGTGTAAGAGTTTCATACTCTTATATTATGTACTCTTGTGAGGATTAACCTGAAGACGGTGCATATGGATAGAAGTAGATTGAGCTCAGATAATTGGATTTGGATAATAGTGGATTAATTCGGTCATTGATTTGGAAGCAGTTCAGAGAATCGGAAGGTACATTGGAATCGGAACTTATTGATTAGGAGTTTAAGGCAGAGACATTGTCAGCACGAACCTGGTCATTTGTCGGTTGAACCTGCAGAAGTGAACCTGTCTAAAGAAATTACCAGAGAACTATTTACATACCTTTTTATGTACTCTTTTAAAAGAAGCCACTTTAAAAATGTTCCAAATGATTGTCTCAGCCCTTTCCTGTTTGGGAGCAGCCGCTCCCACCTTGTCTCTGGTTTAGACCCTCCTGGTCAATAGTTAACTGCTCTCAGAAGAAGACCTCTTGAAGACATTAATTTAACTTACATTTTAATTTATATTAATTATAGTTCGGGCATCTGCTGGTAACACCCCGCCTAGACCGACGCCTGTATTTGTACTCTCCACCGTCCGATAGCCGACTTAGATTTGTGCGGTTCCTTGTGAATCTTTAATACCAGATCTAAGCCCGCTCATCCATTCCAGGAACAGAATTGTAATTCACTTAAATTTAACTAATTATCAATTAATTATTCAGTGTTGTCTGTAGTTTGATGTGATAGTAGACGGATAAGGAAGTTAATTTAACATAAACTTACACTCACACGCACAATACCTGACTGTACCCTATAATCAGTACCTGAAGAAGAGGATCCCAAGGTTATCTTAAGTAGAAGTTTAGGTCCCGTTTGTAATAGCAAGGAAAGAGGAAGAAAGAAGAGATTAATGATCGAGTGATAATTAATTATTCTTCCCCTAATATCGGTCAATTTAAAGGGTTGGCAACCCTGGTACTCTGTACCTTCATTTTATATTTTTAATACGCATATTGATCAGTACCTGTCTAGCTTCCCTGTTAAATTATCCTATCATTACTGTTATTCTTAGACTGTATCGAAATCTGTTGTTAACTAATAAACTGTTGAGTAATCAGCTGGTCTAGATAGGGACAAATTCCTGAGGTAGGTCCTGTTGCAATCTCACTGATGAACAGGATCCTGTTGCGATCTCATTGCTGCACAAGATCCTGTTGCGATCTCATTGCTGAACAAGATCCTGTTGCGATCACCCAAACGACCCCTAACGAACGAACTTACGACCACTACCCTGCTTAGGTTGGCTATAGGAATCTCTGATTCTGGACATACCACCTTTCAGAGATTCGGTATTTAAGTCTGCTAATTCTCAGTAGACGCGCTGACCATCCGTTGTAATCAAGCGAGTTTGCCCATGGAGGATCATAAGAGAAGGCAGCCTAAGAAACTCAATCTCAACTTTACTCGCTTCATTACATATGGTATCGATCAGTCGTAAATATTTATAAGTCGTAAAAATGCAATAGTATGACAGCTAACTATAGTACGACTAACTATAGTACTATAGTACAAAAAATATGTGTACAAACTTCGACCGTTTATAGCAGATGAACCTTTGGAGTAAACCCCAACAATGTTTATATTTTTAGAATCCTCAGGAACCCGACATTTCGAAAATTTGGAAAAATCCGGAATTCCGGGTTTCATTCACGGAAAATCTAATATTTTTAGTTTTTCGACCAATTTTTATCGCAATCAAAATTTTGTTTTCAGGATCGAATAGAGCTGGTCCCGCTGCATTTTTTTGCTCTAAGAAATTTTTCACGAAAATGCACCCAATTTCCGGAATTCCGGATTTTCAAAATTTTCGGATTTTAAAAATTTTCTCCAATACCCACAAGATGGGTGTCAATCGAAAGCTCTTATCGAGCTGAACAACTTTTGTAATAGAATGAACTCTTGAAAATGCACACAATTCCCGGAATTTGAGAAAACCTGATTTTCCGGATTTTGAAAATTTTCTTCAATACCCCACAACATGGGTATCATTCGAAAGCTCTTGATGAGCTGAACAAATCTTGTAATAGACCCAACTCGCAGAAATTAGCCCAGTTCTCGGAATTCGCTAATACCTTCCAAGCTAGAGTGAAATCCGGAATTCGTTAATTTCGGGAACTGGTGCACTTTTAGACATTGGTTCTATTAGCAGATTTGTTCAGTTCATCAAGAGCTTTCGAATCATACCCATATTGTGGGGTATTGAAAAAATTTTCAAAATCCGGAAAACCGGTTTTCTCGAATTCCGGGAATTGTGTGCATTTTCAAGAGTTCATTCTATTACAAAAGTTGTTCCGATCGATAAGAGATTTCGAATGATACCCATCTTGTGGGTGTTGGAGAAAATTTTTAAAATCCGGAAATTTTGAAAACCCGGAATTCCGGAAATTGAGTGCAATTTCGTGAAAAATTTCTAACAGAAAAAATATGCAACGGGACCAGCTCTATTCGGTCCTGAAAACAAAATGTTGATTGCAATTAAAATTGGGCGAAAAACTAAAAAATTTAGATTTTCCGTGAATGAAACCCGGAATTCCGGATTTTTCCGGATTTTCGAAATCCCGGGTTCCTGAATATTCTAAAAATATATTACTCCAAAGGTTAATCTGCTATAAACGGCCGAAGTTTGTACACATATTTTTTGGTCGTACTATAGTGCACAGGCTTTAGATCTATCAAATTCTTTTTTGGAACTTTCCTTACGTTTCATTGAATCATGAAAAATGTAAACTTGGGCTCAAATAATGCCTTAATGGTCTTAACGTGGTGGTTTCTTTTGTGTAAATTTACCCCCACAGGCTTCAATTCTTTATGAAAGTAGATGAAACTTTCCAAATATGCTATTTTGGTGCTCTTTAACATTCTGGGAGCATTTCCACATTTTTCGGTGAAAAGATAAGAAATTTTCGGTTTTTGGCATTATACTCTCAGTAGATTGGGTGTTATGGATGGAAAGAGGGTACAAAAACGAGTATTTTTGCTTTTACAAACCCATCAAGGTGGTGGAGGCGGTTAAGTCGGTATAAGCCGAAAACGATTTTTGGGGTCAAAAAACGGCCATTTTTGAGAAATCGGCTTTTTTCAAAATTCCTGCCAAATTGTACGGCCAATTTTCGTTCGTTTATACTCAATCGATATGCAGTCTAATTGTCCGTTTCATCGATGCCTATTAGCTAGGATTCGTTGCTTTAACGTAGAGATTTGGACGAAAAACCATTTTGGCAAAGCTGCGATTATTTTGCTTTCAACATCGATTTCTCAAAAACTACCCAATGGATTAGCGGGTTTTTGGCAGGATGAAAATTCGCACTATTGCAGAGGGACACTCTTGGTTTGAGCTAAAACATCACCAGTTACGAGAAAACTGAGTACAAAGTTGCGAAATTTCATGTCACCGCACGTTTGCCGGATATCCTGGAGTATTGTGGTTGTTGAGCCAAATCCAAAAAATGTCCCTCGTCTGATATGTCCTTCATAGCATAGCACAATAAAAAGTTTGGCCGATTCTACAATTTTGAGAAATCGATGTTCAAAAATTTTTGGTCTAAATTCAGGCTGTCAGATTTCAGTATTTCAGAAATTTTTTGCTACTCTTGTGCTAATTTTGCTAGTTTCGTTAGATCCTGTGAATGTACAGATTATAAGCCTTAAAACGGTGTACAAAATTCTTTTGCAACAAATTCGTTGCTGACGTCCCTGATCATTGGGCTGATGATTCGGAGGAGGATCTGGAGCTGGGACTTCGGCAACGTCTTCCGTTTCAGGAGTCAGTGCGTCATCTTCGGTGCGTCGTCTTCGTCGTTTTCTTCGGACTTGACGCGGGCTTTGGTAAGTTTTCTGGCGTGCCATGTCTTCCCATTCTCCAGTTGGTAGGTGAATCTATTCTTCCGTCGAATGATTCGCAAAGGCTGTGACCACGAAAATTTTCCCTTCAGAGTCCATGGCAATCGACATCGAACCCAATCTCATGGCATGAGGCTGTTGGATTGTGGCATGACTCGTGGTTTCCTCGGCTTATGTAGTGTCGGTGGCGTAAGCAACGTCTTCATCTTTCTTCCTCCGTGAAGAGCTTCGAACGGTGACAAGCCTGTGATGGAATGTGGCGTACTTCGGTAAGTGACAAGGATCTTCCTGATGCATGACTCCCACGTTGATCCTTCGAAGCATCCAATCTGGAGTCCCTCCTTCATCACGCGGTTGAATCTCTCCGCCATTCCATTAGACATAGGATTGTAGACGGCAGTCTTCAAATGTCAGATGTTGCGCTCCTTGAGGTAGTTCTCAAAATCTCGCGAAATGAATTATGGTCCATTGTCTGTGACCAATTCGGCAGGATATCAATGGCGAGCAAAGACCAAATCCAAGAATTTGACCACATCTGCGGTAGTGTAGTTGGAACGGCATCCAACCTCGGGCCATTTGGAAGTGTAGTCCTGGAGCACAGGGTGGGTCCATGGCAACTTCGGAACTTCAGTGGGCTGAACCACTGAAGGTAGCGGCTTAGCTGATTAGTCAGACAGCTGGCAGGCTCCACATTGATTGACTCAATCTTCAGCATCTTTCTGCATCTCTGGCCACCGGTAGGTTTCTCGCAATCGTTGCTTCATCCTGACAACGCCTGGATACCATCATGTGCTAGGGCAAGCACACGTCTTGTCAGAGACTCAGGAACAATCAGAACTGTTCCCTTGAAAAAACCGACGTTGTCTGCGGACAAATTATTCCGGACTCGATAGAACGGTTTCAGGTCTGGATCGACCTGATCGTTCTTCGTCCATTGGAGTTGCATCACGTGCACCAACTTCCTCAGCACGGGACCAGCTTCGACTTGATTCCCCAGCTGTTCTTCGGAAATGGCAGCAGAAATGGCAAATGCTGGAACGTAGGCATCGCACCAAGACTCAGGAATGTCTTCGGTCTTCTTCGGTGGCAAGGGCAACCTGGACAAGGCATCAGAAAAAGCGTTGTCCTTGCCTGGCTTGTACTCGACCTTGTAGTCGACGCAAGTACCACCTGGCAATCCGCAGTGGCTTGTGACCCTTGACTACAATCGGTGTATTGAACAATGAAACCAGAGCTTGCTGATCCGGTCGTATGGTGAACTGATTTCCCCATAGAAGGTATTTACACTTCTCACATGCCCGAACGACAGCATAGGCTTCCAGTTCTGTCAAGGAAAATCGTCCTTCGCTAGGTGACAGGCTCCTGGAGGCGTAGGCAATGACGACTTCTATTCCATCTTGAAGTTGAAAGAGAGCAGCACCCAGTGCAACTGTTGAGGCATCGGTAGTAAGACATTTTTATTTTTACGTGCATTTTTACGACTTACAAATACGTCGACTGATCGATACCATAGATTGGCAATATTTTGTAATGAAAACAAGATGTAATATTCACTGAGTTTTGAGATTATGCTTTTGGGATCATTATACCTACTAACCTTAGTGGGCGACTGTGAGAAGACAGAACAAGCAGACTGACTTAATCACAAAAAACAAGCACTTATATAGGCAGTAAACTAATTTGCATATTACACATCCTAACAATAACAACGTCTAGTGTTTTACGTGAATGTCAATTCTGCAGACACTACAGTATCTTTATCATGCCTGATGGCTTTAGTCGAATTTGCAAATTCCCATTTCAAATCCCTGAAGCTGCCAGTCACCGGTAAGACCTCGCTTATGTAATGTAATGCATAATGTAATGCATATGTAATATATATGTAAGGGCAAGAAAAATTCATTCTTAGCCCAGAGGTTAAAAAATGGCTAAAAAGAACGGTTTTCTGATTGTTTTCCTGCCTCACTTGTTTTGTTTTCCTGCCTCACTTGTTTTACTGTCTGTTTTCAAACTCTTGACTCTGTGTTCTGTGTTTTGATGACCTTATGACAAAATTTTTGTTTGCTATTAACCTAATTTTCTGCATGTTTGCTAACTAACTTAAGGTCCCTGTTTACTAACTTCATTAACCAGATTGTCTTCTTGTTTCTGTATATTTGTTAACTAACTTAAAATCCCTAATTCTAATTGCAGTGGTCAATTTATGTGAAGTAGCCTTTGTTCTGTCCGATACTGTTATGCGCCTGTTTGCGAAACTGAGATGCCTTTGTGAAATTAACATTTTCTGTTTGCTTGAAATCATGGGTTAATTGGTGTGTTTTTCTCCTAAAAGGTTCAAGTTTGGGAAGAGGGGTTAATCGTCTTAAGTTGGAAATTTGGGGAGCCCCATGAGCCCAAAAGCAATCTCATACGTCATGCTTATCATGACGTATGCCTTTTCTTTCGTAGATTTTCGCCTTCCCATCAAAAGAAATCAAAAAGACCGAAATTGCAGAAGTTCACGTGGACCAGGCTGAGAGGGGAGAAGGTGACTGAACCCCAATTTTAGTCAGTTTGAGGTTGACTGTTGTGAAGTCAGGTTGTGCCCAGAGAGTGGCTTGAGTTCTGTTTGTGGCTGATACGCCAGTGTTGATTCTGTGTGATTTGTCAGTGGCCGATTGTGCCTATTCTACGTTTGCGAGTCCAGTCAGTTATTTCCTTGTGTCACCTCACTCTCACCCTGTCACGTTTGAACCTGCATTTGCCTGTATTTTCACTCATTCGGATTTTCTCTCGGATCCGAGGTAAGTCACTGGTGCAACACGAGTTGTTAAAACAATATTGATCGGAGTTGAGTCTGTTTCTTATTGAATGTCTGCAAAAGTTAGGCCCGTGAATCATATCGTTTGAGATCATTGAATCTGTGAAACTTTTCTGTTGTCGTATTCTTGTAGTATTCCAGTGCAAAGTAGATTAGCCCAGTAAATTGTAAATTGACTATTCTCACACCGTTTTGACTATATCAGATTCGGGACTTGATTTGAGAACAAGGTGGACCAGAGTTTTAGTTACGGAAGCCTTGTTTAAGTAGGATAATTAGTTGACCTCAAAGTTCCGTTGAGCGGTCAACTAATTATTAGGCAACTTAAGGTAGATTGTCTTGACTTCCTGAGCCATTTAACCATTTAACCAGCGCTCAGTTTGCGTAATATTGAGCCATTTTACCAGTGCTCTGATTGGTATTTCGTCCAGAACAAGTTTGACCGACCCCCAAACTTGTATAATTAGAACGGGCTGAGAGATTGAAGTTTGAAGTTTGAGAATTGAGACGTGCAAGAGACCTCTCAGTACCTAGATTGGCTAAAAGTAGTACCTAACGGAAGCCCGTTTCTTTACATATATTAAAGAATCGAGATAAACTGAAATTTTTATGTAACTGTAATTTTTATAGTAAACGTATGCCTAGGTTTGGTTAGATTTGATGTGAATAACGTTTTTGTTGATCCACTCTTGAACCGCGGGTATCCACTGACTTGAAAGTTGACCCATGATCCACTTCCAACTCTGCTGCCTACAATTGCTGGTCTAGATATTTAGGTTTCTTCACTCAGTCCTCCCAACCCATTAGGCAACGACTGCATAAGCATTCCACTTTCCCATGTAAAGGAAATTTCTTAAGTCACTGACTGAATAAGGGTTAAGGGTATTACTGTGATTCTTTTGTAGATGAATCATAAAATTAATTTTGTTAATTGGCGGAGATTTTTTACAAGATATTAAATGTAGCGCGTCTATTACTTATAGCTTGAGGCGTTCTCACATTATGAAGTGCTTTAAACGTTCAAAGTTCAAAGCTGTCAACGTTATCGCCTCCGTTATCGCCTCCGTTCCTAAAGCTAAAGCAATGCACCGCTATTCTACATTAATTTTACGGGTGCATACGAAGTTTGTATGCATGTCATGTCGAACATGACATGTCCTTTCGATCCTGCAACACCAAATTTACGAAGGCTCCACAGGGCGCTACGCTGTGCGAAATTTTCTCAAACTTTAACTATTTTGCATCAAGCTGTCATATGGCAAAAGACTAGCTAGCTTTTCTAACATAAAACTTTTAGTTAAATTAGTAGCCCCGCTCCTTAACTCGGAAATTTCGCTACGCACTGGGCAGGGGTTTGTAATAGGCCCAGTATAGGCATTGTCCGTGTGAATATATACCATTCCGGTCAATACGGTTACAACTTTCAAGATACATGAAACATGGAAAAATTCTATTTCCTCCGTCATTCCTCTCATTTATTCTAGTAATATCTGCTTTATAATTTGATGATCGCTTGCTTGGCAAGTAAGAAAAATTAGTCAAGCTTCGTGCCCACACTCCTATAGCCGTTATCAAAACAGGTAAAGTTGAAAAGTTTGAAACTATTCCTCGTTATCAGTTATCACGGCTTTCTTTGTAGCCATCAATTAGCCTCTCATGTAATTTTCTTAATCTATTCTGCTTTGAAGCTTGAACTGTTTTACTTTACTGATTAGCGATAAAAGCATGATATTTTTGCTGCTGCCATCTGTTAAAGGAAAACGTTTTGCAGAATTCGTCGTTTCTCTATGAGAAGAGCAAGGGAGAATTTAGGCGGTCCGCTATATGGTAATGTTGCTCAGCTCACCGACTGCTCATTATCTTATTTCTCCACTTCAAGGATAGCATGTAAGTTTAGTATATAATCGTTAGTTGGTTTGAAATGGGTTCCGGAAGTCCCCACTACTCGTTGATGATTAAACATATAATTCTGATTCCTTTATATCCGATGCAAATTAGTCAGAAATAAGATGGCATTGATAATACCCTGTTAACAATTAACAACACTACTGCTCAATACAATATCAAATCAGTAAAATGCAAAAGATAGTGGAGTTAAACATACGAAATTTCATTTTTCGATAAACTGTTTTGTGAATTCAGAGAAGAAAACTGGAAAAATTATTTAACAGAATAACCTTCCAAATATCTGAAAGCTCAAGCCCATTTTACGTTTTTAAATATTTTTGTTTCAGGAATGCGAGTACGGTCACATCCAAGTGTTTCCTAAATTTGGTCAACCTTACGCAAGCAATTGATACAGCAATTGCCACGGATGATCTACACCTCCGTTGGTCCCTTAAGGTACAGATGAAGATCTCCATGATTGGCTTAATTCTAAATGGAGCCATGGCCCTGTTGTTATCTAAGCCCTGCATAGAGTGTTGCAAACATTTCGACGTGCTGACAGGACGCTTGGTCATCCTTAATTCCATCTCGACTAATTGTATAGCCTGTTTCGCTGGGATCCCATGTTGGATTCTGACAAATTCAGATCCAGAAAGTTACTTCCAATTATTCGTAGCCTGTGGATTGAGGTTTATCCTAATGGTGGCTCCCTGTATAGGATTTTTGACGCTGATGAGTCTACAGTTCATAGCAGTCTACAAACCCTATTACTATTTTGTTTACATGAAAAATGGCAAAGCTCCTGTAATTGCCATTGTGCTCAGCTGGACACTACTTGTTGTGCTCTTAACAGTTTATTTAATTGTAAAAATTTCCGCGGTCTTTCAGGCTGCAATGGAGGCCGGAGAATTAAAAATTGGAAAGACAATATTCACGGCGCAGGAAGTAATGATTCCCTACATCATCTTAGTCACTTCAATCCTTTCAATCTTGATTTGCGGAGGCGTAGTTACAAAGGTTCAGGAGAAAAATACGGCGCAACGTTCCCGTAATGTGCAAACCCGGAACAAGATCTATCTGAGTGCCCTGTTGCTGCACGTCATTTTCTACGGAAGCAATGCCGTGTTTGCTGTCGTCAGTGCCGTAAACTACGTACACGCCGTGCAGAAGGTGGCTCAAACTGAATCAAATGAGGACAACACTGATTGCAGAAAACTTGTTGAAAAGGTGGAACTCTATCAGGACCGGTCTTATTTCTCATTGGTATATTCACTTTCTCGTATCACCTGGCTGACCAGGTTATGCGTTGAACCACTGATCCATGCTATACGGGAATCGACTGCTCTAGTGAGCAAGAAACACAAAAAACAAAAACGTAAACGGCGTCACATGAAACAAGACTTTGTTGTCCTGAGGCAATATTCTGTGACTACTCGTTCTTGCTTCTCTTCCCGTTCAAGTGAGACTTTGTCCAAACAGAAAACGGTAGAGTCTGAAATGCAGATTGAGAATTGTAAAAATATGTAGTACTGTTAAATATTTGCTGTTGTGAGAAAAGCAAATAAACAGAACTAAACCATTTGGTGATTAGCTTGATAAGAGATTATTAGACTGACCCTGACCCAAGCTTTGCGTAGTCTACACGCTGTAACAAAGGAAATGCTTGGATCGGAGCGAGGTATCTACAAGCAGCGTATTTTGGGCTATCGTCGCTGTTTAATGAAGACAGATTTATTTTTCTAAATATGAACATTATGAACATTGAAAAACAATTCAATTTTATCGAAAACAGGATTAGTTTCAGTGCTGTTATAGCTTTCCTTCGCAAGAAAAAAAGGCAAAGCAAGGACAAAAAGCTGCCAACCAAGCTTTGGTACTTTTAACATTTAATCAAGAAAGTGCTGATATTCTATTGATGGGTTTTGCTGACGACAGATTGGACAAGAACCAATTTCTCCTGGTATTCCCAGAGGACCGCGTGGACCAGGACTTCCCTCTTTACCTGACCGGCCAGGAGATCCTAAACAATAAAAACAAGTTTGCAAAAGAGCAAGACAAACCCTTGTTTATATTGCAATATATTTTCGGTTATTTCAAAAAATCATATATGGATACTATATGCGCGATGCATAACGTAGACTTGTCACATGATATTTGCTACAGTATTTAATAAATACAAAATCCATGTATTAAATTTGTCATAGATTTCCTTCCATTCCATAACAGGGAAAGAAACTCAAATACAGCGGAGTAGAGTAAAAAAGCAGCTGCGCTAAAAATGGCCTTTGTGAGCTAACAATGTACCTGCGTCGCCTACAGGCCCCATTAAACCAAAGGAACCAGGTTTGCCTTTTGGACCAGGGAGACCAGGTGGCCCAGGAAGGCCAGGGCTTCCTGTCGGGCCAGGTGGTCCGGGAGGGGCCGGATCAAATCGTTTGATGACTCCAGGATAGCCAGGCCAGCCTTTCTTCCCCGGACCACCAATGCTTCCAGGTTTGCCTTGCTCTCCCGGAGGACCCGGCATACCCTGTCTTCCGGGCATTCCCTTTGATCCAATGTCTCCTACTGGCCCTCTTGGACCTTTGGACCTGGAAAAAGAAATGACTCATGAAACATGATTTGTATGTAAATATTTACATGTGGACTGTAAAGTTACAATTTAGTAAACAGAAAGGTTCCTCCTTTAGCTTGGCATGAAAAGGCTAATGCATTACTATGTGGTTTTCAAGAG
>JASAND010016157.1:0-44377 GCA_030248195.1 Trissonchulus latispiculum
ATCCATCTCAACAAATTATTGACCAATCTGCAGCAAAGTTTTAAAGTTTAAGCTTTCAAAGGGTTAACAACATGGGTAAAACTCATGGGGAACCAACCAAAGATTTTTATGATCTTCGTGAAAAGTTGTATAGGTATATTCAGAGTTCGCTGAAAACTAATCTGAAAACAGTTTTCAGTCCAGGTTTTTGTTGCTTCATTGCCAGCTTGCAGTTTGTCTACAATAAAGTGCTAATGAATAGTTGAGCCGAAAACAGGCATCATATTCGTTTGCTGAGACCACGACAGAGCCCAAAAACCTTTGTAACAAGTTTTCAGCAAAATCGGATTCTCTTTGGTTTTCCTGAAAACTTGAGCAATTTCAACTAAACTTTAATCCTAAAACAGATAGGTGCAAAAATTAAATAGAAAAATGTATGTTTATTAAAATTTAAATGAGATTTCAAATTTGAATTGAAATGGTTGCCCCTAGAATGAAGTAGGTATAACAACTGATCCTGTTCTGTAATTCTGATGAACATAATTAGTTGCAGCTAAGTTCGCGTAACATTTGTCTAGTCCTTTCAAAAAGTCAAAAACTCAAATTTTTTAGAAGCTTACATTAATTTTCATGGCAAAATTAGCGATTTAATTAATCCACTTTTTGAGAAAACAATTGAGCTTTCGGTTAGTTGTATTGGCCCGTTGATTCTTTTCATGTTGTCAGCTCTCATACATACTTCAAATTTGCATTTATAGGTGTTGTTAAATAACTTACAAATAATAATTTAGAGCCTATTTATAATGATAATCATTTTAATTTTATTAATTTTATTTAATTATTATTTCTAAAAATGCAGCATGTTTAAAACATTTTGTTAGATCTATTTTTATTTTATTAAGTAGCTTATTTCGTTACTTTAGCGTAAATAAATCAGCAGAATGTTGGCAAATGCTTATGTAATTTTGAAGCATTATGAACCATCCAATGATATTATGTGTTGCACTTTCATTGGTTGGATTATCTTGTCATTTTTAAAGCTTTATTACGCGCGCAAAATGTCGCAATAACAATGTAAAGGATAGAAGATTTTAACTCGTTTAACCCGCGTGCTGAGACCCGGGTTAAAATTCTATGTAAAATGTCGTGAGCGAGTTAAAAGAGTTAAATTTAACCCATTCATGAAAAGGGTAGAGTTAAATATAACTCTGCAGGTTTTTAACTCCACGTGTCATTCACGAAAAGAGTACTACTCTATGAGACTCTAAGAGTACAGAGAGTAACAGAACTTACTACTCTAAGAGTTAACAGAGTTAATTTTTAACTCTTTTCGTGAATGAGCGTAGAGTTAAAAATTTTAACTCTGCTTAACTCGGCGAGTTAATTTTAACTCGTTTAACCCATTCGTGAAAATGATCGAGTTAAATTTAACTCGTTTAACCCATTCGCGAAAAGGCCCCCAGTTTAAACCCACTCTCCACGTTGGTCTGAATCTTTTCTGGGAATTATTGTGTCACTGCACTTCGCGTACCTCAAATACATTTAATACAGACTGGCTCAACAGGCTTCACATTTCCCGTTAAAAACCATGTGTTCCTGCCGTCCATTCATTATGTATAAAATTCTTTATGTATAAAGTCATTATGTCTAAACTCGATATACATAAATTGGGTTATGTCGAAATGAAGTAATGTCTAAATTTGATACAGTGAGACACAGCACAGAAATATTTTATCACGTCTGGTGCATTATCAATGTTTTGGACAATTCTTTTAATGGCATCAACAAGACATCGATATGCCAGAAGTCGGTGGTTGTAAGCCTGAAGCGACTGTGAGTATGTACGTCAATCGAAAATCCGTCCATCGCTTCTTCCACGGCTGCTCCACTGATTCATATAAAACATGATTTGATGTTTATTCAGCCTACCCTGCAGCAATATTAATAGAATCGAAGCCTAAAACCTTTGAAATTTCAGGTTTTAAGGGAAGACTTAAACTAATTTGAGTCCGAGTTTGAGTTTTTTACTCAAGTTAGTTTCAGTTTCAGTTTTAGGTCTGTTTCAGACGTGTGCAGAAGGCAGAAAATTCAGGGGGAGGGATGAACTGCTGGCCGAATGCCGCCGAAAACCGGACTTTCCGGTTTTTCTGAGGGGGGCGGGGTGAGTCCTAGGTAGGGAGGGGGTGAAACTCCCGCTGCACATGTATGCACTTTGCCCAAAATAGTGTCAGTTTCAGTTTCAATGGCTGAAACATTACTAGACAGGAGTTGTTTGTGTAGTGTAATATCTATGTACTCTGCAATGTCTTTTATATAAACAGTTATCCCGCTATGACTTTGCAATCATAAAACTTTTTCGAGGTTTGTTTAGTTAAACATTATCCCAAGTTTGTCATTAACTCCCCGGTTTGTCAACCGGTTTGTCAACCTTAATACATATAATTAGGGTTGTCCCTGTCCTAAGTTTTAGTCAACTCCTTTTCATTTCATCTCTCCTTAGTCAGCGTTTCTACCAGGCATCCCCAGTTGGTCAACTCTTTTTCTTGTGAAGCCGTTTTCTCAGATTAGGCCTGCTCTAGCAATAGAAGCATGTAAAGCTTTAACTTTCAAAATTTATTAATTTCTGTTAATTCGTGTAAACTGAAATATTTAATTTTAAGGCGTATACGTGTAAGAGTTGGCATGGGAAGCAACAGCTGAGAACATACAAATTTCGAACTTTAACTTTTAAATTCACATTAAATTTTTCACTAGCTTTTCAAATTTTTAATTTTTAAATTGTTTACTCATAATTTTCCTGATGCTTTTCAGATCAAATCTGGCATATTATTTTTGTTCATTTGTTTGTCAAAGCTGAACTGTTTTTCCTGATGAAACCATGACATATTTTAACCAGAGTTTACTAAACGTGTGGATGGCATGAAGAAGACATGGCCAACTAACGATGCCGGGCACAAGAGTCTGCCAATTGGGGATGAAATGAAACAGGTTGACGACTGACTGTGTATAACTTCAATTATAGGAATGAGTGTTGATTAACTATAGAGTTGACAAACTGGGGACAAACCATTTGCAACCCTTGATATAATGTCGTGAAAACATATGGGTTATATTAGTATGTAAGTGAAAGTAATGGAAATCTTTTGCTGTTGAAGTGTACACGACCTAATCGGCTTTTATTCGAAATTTGTTAGGTTGGGGATGAACTGAAACAGGTCCACGACTAGCTGGGTACAACTTCAATTATAGGGATTAGCGTTGATTAACTACAGAGTTGACAAACTGCGGGCAAACCCTTTGCCACACGTTTATATAATCTTGTGAAAACTTGTGGGTTATATTAGTATGTAAGTTAAAATAGTGGAAATCCGTTGCTGTTGAATTATACACGACCTAATCAGCTTTTGTTCGAAATTTGTTAGAGAAAAAAAATTATTTTTTCATGTACCTAAAAGCATGCACCCATTGCCCATAAACAATTATGTACTTGAAGCCACATTCTCTTAAGTGCAGATCCAACAACCGGTGGACCGTTTCCTGTCTTAAAGTGACCAGAATTTAAGTAGCCATGTCTACGCCATGAATTATGCACGACCTAATCAGCTTTTGTTCGAAATTTGTTAGATAAAATATATTATTATTATTCAGATACCTAAAAGCATGCACCTTTGCCCATAGACAGTCATGTACCTGAAACTGGATTCCCTTATGTGCAGGTCCAATAAGCGGTGGACCGAATCCTGTTTCACATTGGCCACAATTTTGGTAGCCATGTCCGTGGTGATGAATTTGCAGTTAGACTTCAGTAGATGAGCCACGGCCACCCCAATGGATGACTCGTCCTTCGGCGCCGGGTTATTCAAATATTTCATCAGTACGTTCTTGAGGACTTGACAGCTCTCCTCCGTTCGGAACTTAGAGCTGACGTCTAGTAAGGCTTTTTGTTGCTCTATGGTCAGAGCGTCGATCGAGTAATACATCCCTCGGTCCATTTGGGTTTCTTTTGGGACGATAAGGCAATCGCCAGATAACACAGATAGTAGCGAAGCTAGTGCCATATTGTAAAATCTAGAACAGATAGCCAAGTAAAACGAGACGCTATCCTAATTTCAGCATGCTGTACTAAAGTTATGTAGTGCCAGATTGCTACAGTAATTGATTATGCAATAATTAATTTAATAATCCATAAAGTTATACCTTAATATGTAACCGAGCACACAACCATGTTGTAATGTTCAATAGCTATTAAATCGTAATGCACAGAAGCAGCAGAGCAGTAAACGCAGAATTTACTACTTGTTAATTCCAGAACAGGCCACACATATCAAGCCACACGTCGGAATGCCAATGCTAACAACTAATTATATCAGGGAAAACCTAGATATTATATCTTCTAACATTTCATGCAAACTATTTATAACTTTTAAAGCGAAGTACTTGCACTAATCTCAAGATGTTGGAAACTATAGTCTAACTATGGTCAGACTGAACCAAGAGAGTCAATTCTGTAGGGAGATTATTATTCCAGTGAGGTCAGACAATGTATATATTTTTTGAAAGCTCAGAAATTTTAAAATTTACGAAATTTAAAATGCTATAAATTTAAAAAACTGTAGGCAAGGGAAAAAATGATGAAAAGTCGTCCAGCTTGTGATCAAATGAAAGGTCTCGTTCAGGAGAAGCCGAATAATGTAGCAATTAAGTGGAATTGTGGCGGCACGTGGTTACAGCGGACCCATATCACCATAAACAATAGTAGCTCCGATAGCTACAAATTGGGCTCATTCGAAAGCTCTCATCACGCAGAGTAAAAGTTATGATTGTGTCATCGCTCAGAAATACTGTCTAGCGATAGTTATCCCTTTTTAAACCGCAAAAAAGGCAATTTGAGCACTTTTGGATGGTTTAATCCCGGCTAACGAAAACTTTGCGCTGAACCAAGTCAAGCCAATGTGCTACATTTTGCATTTTATCATTATACACAAGAATGCAAAATTGCAACTTTTGACCTGAACGCATTCGTAAGATAAGCTGATTTAAACGAACTTAAAAGGTGCCGCCGTGTCGGTTCTTAGCTTAGCTTCGGTTTGGCTTACCTATCCAACTAAGCCACAGTTTACACTGTCGACTGACCTTTACTTTTTTCGGTTGACAGACGGTTTCTAGTTCTATTATTGGAGACACATAAACAATAAGTATAAAATTTTTTAAATCTCCTGCTCCCCCAGCCACGTTTAATTTCTTATACGCATCAGAAGCTGATGAATTAACAACCATAACGATTGAATGTTTTGGTTTATCAGGGAGGACCAAGGGATTCAAAGAATTTTTGTCGCCGAGTTTGCTGAACAGTGTATATGTGGAAGTCAAATTGGATTTTCAGACAAATCTGATTTGTCTGCACATTCATTTCAGTCAAACTGGATTTGACTTCCAAATTGAATCTCCCATTGTTTGAAGTCATTAAAATCCAGTTTGACTGAACTGAATTGAGTCAAATCCAATTTGAAGTTTCTGTTTCAGTCAAACCGAAACTCAATGTGAATGTTATTCTTTACGGCAAAAAGATCATTAAACTTCGATTTGTTTTTCAACTTTCAAACGCCCGTTTCTCGAAAAAATGAAAAATCATTTACGCCATATTCCAGAACAGTCCCGATATATAAGTAATGATCAGAAGCAGCAGAGCAGCAAATGTAGAATATATATACTACTTCTTAATTCCTGAAAACAGGCCATACATATCAAGCCACACCTCGGAAGGCCAATGCTAACAACTAATTCTATCAGTGAAAACCTAGATATTAACTCTTCTAACATGCCAAGCAAACTATATATAGCTTTTAAGCAAAGTACTTGTACAAATCTCAAGATATTGAAAACTAAAGTCTAGCAAACTTAAACTGGACCAATAGAGTCAATTCCGTAAAGAGATTATTATTCAAGGGAGGTCTGACAATGTATATATTTTTTGAAAGCTCAGAAATTTTAAAATTTACGAAATTTAAAATGTTATAAATCTAAAAAACTGTAGAGAAGGGAAACATTGATGAAAGGTAGCTTGGTATCAAAAGAAAGGTCTCGTTCAGGCGAACCCGACTATGTATTCAGCGGAATACGGTCGGCACGTGGTTCCAGCGGACCCATATCACGAAAAGCAAAAGTTGCTCCGATCGCTACAAACTTGGGCTTACTCGAAAGCTCTCATTACACTGAGTAAAAGTTATAATTGGGTCCTGGCTCAGAAAATATTGTCTGTGAAAGTTATCCCCTTTTAAACCCCAAAAATGGGCAGTTTGAACACTTTTGGAGGGTTTAATCCTGGCTAACGAAAACTGTGAGCTGAATCAAGCCACTGCGCTCCATTCTGCCTTTCATCATTATATACACAAGTATCTATACAAAATTTGCAGCTTCGGAATTGAACGCAATCGTAATATAAGCTGATTTAAACGAACTTTAATGGTGCCGCCGTGTCCATTCTTAGCTTAGCTTCGGTTAGACTTAGCTAACCAACTAAGCTACAGTTTACACTGTCGACTGATCTTTAATTTTTCAGTTGACAAACGGTTTCTAGTTCTATCGTTGGAAATACAAACTATAAATATAAAATCCTTAAAATTTCTTGTTTCCCCCAGCAAATTTCTTGTACACATCGGAGACTGATGAATTAAAGACCCCAAAGGTTTAGTTTTAAGGGAGGACCAAGGGATTCAAAGATTTTTTATTTTCAAGATTATTTTCAGTTGTATTAGATCACAAACAATTAATAAAGAATTCATGCAAGGTACTACTGCAAGAGCTGCAAGAAATAAAATTATAGAACAATGGGCGTTTGACTGTTGAAAGCACCAAACAGATTCTAGCAAACTAGCCAAGCTTCGGATGTAATCTATACTAAAGATTAATTTTAACAAGTAAGTTAGGATCTGTCTCAAATTAAAAGCTGTAATGAAACGCATTTTGCAAGCAAATATGCGATTTGTAAATCAATCAATGCGATTGCAGAAGCGCATTTTCCAGACAAAGTCAAACCCTTGATGTCTTATGCGTCCTTTTTTGTAGCAGTTTTCAAACTAAGCTTCTTACAATGATTACGTTTTTAGCAGGAGTGGCAAAAGCTGACTTGTTAAGATCTGCTCAGCTGGTGTTGCTGTCGACATCTTGTAATATTTGATTTTTCGAAAAACGGTCTGTCCCTACCTCGAAAATCAATTTCCCTTGTAATCTCTTAAGCAGTAAGTAATCGAAAAATGCTCTCAAGAGCATAGTTGTACGTCTGGGTGAGACAATTACCACGACTATAAATTTCTGTGTGTCGGCAGACTATAGTAAAACATCTAATTTCTCAAAAACTCAAATTTTCTGCCGGGATAGTTTTGAAATGTTTCTCAGGTTAAATTAAGTTATTGTAGCAAATATGAATGAATTTCAACTAAAAACAAGATTGTGAGGCCAAAACTAAACGAACCCGAACCAGTACGTTCAGTGGGATACTACAACATACACTACGAATTATACGTTCTAAAGATCTACAATAATCAGAACAAGGAAATTTAGGAGGTATGTGTCAAGAAAAGATTATAAAGTCATGAAGAAAAGGAGTGATTTGCGAAGAGTTAAACATACTTAAAATATGTAGAGTATTAGAACTAAAAAAGATATAGATGTGATATGTTCTGTTACGTATATTCATTACAAATGTGATATAGTCGATGAACTGAGTCGACATTTTGTTGGTAGCAGGGATTCTAATTTCAATTGCCGACTTCTATTTCAATGGCTAGTGGAATCTCAAAGGATTGCAGCAACCCCTGTGCAAAATGTTTTCAAAATACCACGGATGGAATTATCTGTGATCGGTGTTCGGAGTGGTGGTGCTGTCAATGTATTAACAATGGAAATACCAGGATTCTCACAAAAGAACTTTACTCTGCCCTTACCCAATTCGAAAGTGGATTCCCTTGGGTTTGTCAGGACTGTGGTGGCCCAAATATTCTGCAACAATTGGTCAAGGTTGGTGTTTTTACTCGGGTTGAACTTTTGGGATTTGGGTGTGACACTGCAGTTCTTGAAGAGGGTGACAAGGGTAAGGTTCCTCAGACCAGTCAAGATGGTGATGGTTCCTCGGGGGCGAGGCAAGGCATGGATAAAGACAACACCAAAGACTCAACGACTGATTTATTTCGGATGATGTTAACCTTCATGGAACGGCAAGAATCACAAAGAAGGGAGGATTTCCTCCAAATGGGAAAGATGATGCAGGAAGAAAGACAAGCAAGGAGAGAGGAAATGGATCGTTACCGAGAGGACATGCGACATTTGGTGGATCAACTGGCAAGACCCGCCGAAAATCGCCAACCCCAATCCTTGACCGGTCCCTTTGGGTCAACAGGTACAGGTAATCTGACTAAATTGCCTAAAGTAAAACTGCCAACTTTCAGCGGAGATAGGCTAGAATGGCAAAACTTTTGGGAATCGTTTGAGGTTAATGTCCACTCACAAAGTCAGCTGCATGAGAAACAAAAATTAGATTATCTACATCAAGTTTTGAGAGGTCCAGCCTACAATAAGATCAAAGGTCTGGGAGTGCAGGCTTCCAGCTATCAAGAAGCCATCACGATTTTAAGAAAGGAGTACGGTCAAACTCAGGATCTTGTTGAAGCGAAGCTTAGAGCCATTCAGAATCTACCGAGCGTCAAAGAAGGTTACTCTCACTTAGAAAACTTTATCGACGAGATTAGAGCACATTCGGTTTCTCTCAGCAAATTAGGGGTGCCTGAAACTGCTCTAAATTATCAAGTCTATCCACTTTTGCAAAAGTTACCAAACAGTATACAAAGTGAGCTGAAGCGATTAAGAGTCTTAAAAGGTACAAGTGAAGAAGAATGGAAAATGACCGATTTCCTTGAGTTGTTGTCAAGCATTAAGTTAATGTATACCGGCAACAAAAAGGAAACTACAACCAAGAGTACAAATAAAGACTCAGAATCTGAAAACTGTTGTGCTACTTCTGCGTTTCTGCAATCGCAATCTAAGTTCAAACAGAGTTGCGTTTTCTGCGGGAACCAAGGCCATTACAGTGATGACTGCAAGAAGATTTGGGATGTCCCTCAACGAAAGGATATCTTGAAGAAGGAAGGAAGGTGCTTCAAGTGCCTTAGCAAACAACATTTGGCCAAGGAGTGCCGGAAGGGTAAGATGTGTTTCCACTGTAAACAACCGGGTCATCATTCCAGTGTCTGCACCAACAGGAAACCCGATCATGTTGCGCCCCAGAAAATTATCCACACAGAAGAAGAGGAGGTACCAGATTTGGGACAGACTCAGACGTTTTTGGCTGGTGCCAATGAAACAGACGGCATCATCATGGCGACGTGCTTGGCGAACATTCAGAACCCGAAGACTGGTCGGACGGAATCTCAGCATATCTACTTTGATGCGGGAGCACGATATACCTGCATTGATAAGGATTCAGCTCAAAGTCTGGGATTGAAGCCGATAAAAGAAGTCGTTCTGAAGACAGCCCGATTCAACACCTGTGAAATAGAAAAGGTGAAGGCCCAGGTGGTTGAAATGATAATTCACGGACAGAACGGATTCAAGCTGAAGATCAACGCATACTCCATCCCACAGATGGCCCCAGCTCTTCCTTTGTATCCAGTAAGGCTGAACAAATCTTCACTGTCTCAAGTCCGAAAGTACAAGCCGCGTAACATGCCTCCAAAGCAGACAACCGAAACGAAAATCGACGAACTACTTGGAATGGACTATTGGAATTCCATCATGGGTCCTCAAGTTGCAAAGACACTACAACTTGAAGGAAACCTTGTGATGTTGTTCACTCCGCTTGGACCGATTTTGGCTGGAAACACGCTTCAAGATCAGAAAGAAACACCTGGTATTGCGAGCACCTTTGTGTGCAGTATCAGAAGAGATGTTTCTGATTTATGGAACATGGAATCTATTGGTATCAAAGAAAAACCAGTGGACGAGACCCAAGACTTAGTTCGCAACTACAAAGACACAACGGAATACACAGACGGGCGATACTACGTCAAGTGGCCATGGAAGAATGGAAGCAGTCCGCTGGGAAAAATTTCCTCAAATTTTCTTGAAGCTAGGCGACGGTTACAAAGAACACTTCGGAGTCTATGTTCGACACAAGAAGACCTTGGAAATTTTGAAGGATACAACGCCATCATCCAAGATCAGTTGAGCAAGGAGATCATAGAGCCTGTGACACAAACTACAAAACATGGGTCAGTTCTTCATTACATCTCTCATTTTCCTCACATTAAGAAGGATCGCGCCACTACAAAGGTGAGAATAGTGTACGATGCAAGTGCGAAGACGAAGGAAGAAGGTATTAGCCTAAACGATTTGATGGACAAAGGAATCAACTATCTGGAAGATTTGGCTGGTCTTCTGATCAGATTTCGTCTGCCGAAGATAGCTTTAGTTGGTGATATCGAGAAAGCCTTTTTGCAGGTTGGCCTCCAGGAAGAGGACAGAGACTGCACCAGATTCTTGTGGCTCCGGGATACCAACAAGCCAACTATAAACGACAACATCCAAGTTTATAGATTTACAAGGACTCCATTCGGAATAGTATCCTCACCATATTTGCTGGGTGCAACTATAAATCACCACTTGGACCAGAATCCAGGAGAATTGGCTGACCGAATACGAGGAAATGTTTACATGGACAATATCTTTCTTGGAGCTGAAACCACGGAAGAGGCTATCAACTGGTACAGAGAAGGCAAGCTTCTGTTTAACAAAGCATCGATGAATTTGCGCGAGTGGCTGTCAAACGACGAAGAATTCAATCAAAGGATCCCAGAAAAGGATTTAGTTAAAGGAGAAAAAACCAAAGTCCTGGGATTGCAATGGAATTCAAAGGAAGACACTTTACAACTAAAAATTATACATGAAGACAAACAACCCAGTAATCCGACAAAAAGGTCAATGCTACACTATGTGGCGAAGGTCTTCGATCCCTTAGGATGGTTCAGTCCATTGACAATCCTGGGAAGAATAAAAATTCAGGAAGCTTGGATGCTTGGATGCGATTGGGACGACGATTTGCCAAAACGTTTGGAAAACGACTGGAAAAAGATTCAAAAGGATTTACAACTGATTCCAGAAATACGGCTTCCTAGATTCGTCAATTTCGACCCTGGAAAACCAATCGACCTCGTATGTTTCACTGATGCAAGCAAGTCCGCATATGCAGCCGTGGTCTACTTGCGTCAGGAAGGAATATCTCACTTGCTGTTTTCGAAGTCACGTGTGGCACCAATAAGGCCAGCAACGACAATTCCTAGGCTTGAACTTACGGGAGTTCTGATAGGAATACGTGCACTGAAGTTTGCCGAAACCCAGCTGAGAACATCCGTAGCCAACAAATGCTTGTGGACAGATTCTGAAATTGTCCTGCATTGGATCCACAGTGCCAAACAACAGCCATCGTTTGTACAACGAAGATTGGACGAAATCAGAAGTGAGAAGAATGTTAAGTTCTTCTATGTGCAGTCGAAAGAAAATCCAGCCGACTGTGCTTCACGTGGTATTGGCTACAACACTTTCCTGGAATCCAACTGGTTTCGTGGTCCGCCATGGCTCATTCTTCCAAGAGAAAATTGGCCTCACTGGGACTGGCAGACAAAAACTACTCCAGCTGTGAAGGTGGAACACGATGGGGCGGAGATAGCTCATACAATGGTTGCCAGAATCAAGACAGCGGAAACTGAAGATTCCTTTCCTTTTGGGATAGAGGCAGAGAAGTTTTCTTCCGTCGCGCGTCTGTTACGTGTGACCGCATACTGTCAAAGATTCTGGTTTCGACTGAAAGGAAAACCATCGCCTGAAACAACAAGCATTACTACAGAAGAAATGAAAGCGGCTCGTCTTCTTTGGGTTCGGTTTGTGCAGAACAACAAATTTCAAAACGAGATTGCAGCACTGATGACAGAAAAATCAACCCGATTGAGCCGTCAGCTAGATTTAAAGCTCGAAGATGGCCTACTTCGATGCGGGGGAAGATTAGCCATTTCTGAAGATCTGAAAGCTTAGCCATTTCTGAATTTCTGAAGATTCTAAATTCCCGATGCTTCTACCTAAAGACGCTGAGTTCACAAAATTAGAAATAGAAAATGCACACAGAAAAGTGTTTCATTTCGGCAGTAGAAGCACATTAACCGAAATAAGGAAGCGATACTGGATTCCACATGGACTCAACACAGTTCGCAGAATCATAAAGCAATGTGTCATTTGCAGAAGAGTCGAAGGGGGCGCGTTTCAACCTCCACGGATGGGGCAACTGCCCTTGGAAAGAGTGACACAAGCTCCAGCTTTCAAATATACGGGTATCGACTATCTCGGTCCTTTGCTGATCAAGGATGCTGTTAAAGGTGGAGCCTTTGAGAAGCGATGGATAGCTATCCTCACCTGTATGTCAACAAGAGCATTGCATCTGGAACTTGTCAAAGATTGCACTGCAGACTCTGCCTTGAATGCCATTGTCAGATTTATATCTCGACGAGGAACTCCAGCTGTAATCTTATCCGACAATGCAACGCAGTTTATTAAGGTCTCCAATATGCTGAAGACGATTTGGGGAGAGAAGATTCCCGAAGAGTTCCTAGATAAGCTGACGAAGTTTTTCTCAGAAAATGGAATACAATGGAAGACTATTCCTGAGCGCTCTCCGTGGGTAGGCGGCTTCTACGAAAGATTGATTGGGTTGGTGAAAAGAGCTTTGAAGAAAACCCTATGGAGAGCTAGCATCAGCGAAGATAATCTGACGACGCTCATGGTTCAGATAGAAGGAGTTCTGAATTCCCGTCCTTTATTGTCACTGAGTTCTGAGGTCAATGACGGGGGTGTACTGACTCCATCAGGGTTCATTGCACCAATGACTCAGTTGGCAATTCCTCCGACAGATGAAAATCCACAAGATCCCGACTATAGTCCGACCAAAGGTTCCGAAGATCTATTGGGCCAATGGAAAAAGATAAGAAAGAAACTCAATCAATTCTGGGCTCTCTGGCATTCGCAGTATCTTCAAGAACTGCGAGAGTGTCAAAGTATCTACTTCAAAACAAGAAAGACTGAACTGCCGAGAGAGCCAGTTTTGGGTGAGGTGGTCCTTGTTAAAGATAGCAGCCCTCGGGCAACCTGGAAACTAGCTAAGGTTACCGATGTGCTGCGGTCCCCGGATGGGCATGTTCGGTTCCTAAAGGTCCTTTTCCCTAACGGTAACATCTCTAGGCGTGGGGTTCAGGATCTGGTCCCTCTTGAATTGACAGTTGGGGATATGGTTGGACTAAGCACTTAAAGACGGAAGTTTTCCTGCCAATGCTGGCGGGGAGTGTCAAGAAAAGATTATAAAGTCATGAAGAAAAGGAGTGATTTGCGAAGAGTTAAACATACTTAAAATATGTAGAGTATTAGAACTAAAAAAGATATAGATGTGATATGTTCTGTTACGTATATTCATTACAAATGTGATATAGTCGATGAACTGAGTCGACAGTATGCTATATATTTCAAAGAACGTTTATACATATAGCGGGAGGTTGAGATAGCGGGAGTTGGGACAGCGAATTATGATTCAGCAATTGAAATAGCGCAAGGCTCGGACAGAGCAACTTTGAGATACGGCAACTGAGATGGTGCAATGTTGGGATAATGCAACGTTGAGATGGTGCAATAGAAATAACGATAGTTGTGATACCGCAACGTTGAGATATGTAGAGCAGCCATACCATACCATACAATAGCACAGAGTAAAAGATGAATCTCTGATACACAGATTCAGCCAAAAACCCATAGTAAAATAAAACAAAAATTATCTGAAAGTCCAACGTACGTTTTGCGGCCGACCCTGTTCATATTAGATGCGCGGATGATTTGGCAGTCAGGTTCCAGTCCCGCTTACCCTTATTGAAGCAATGGACGATTACTACCATTCTTATATTTCTGTTTTTATTTTACATATCTTTTGTTTCATTGTACCTTCTTCGCACTGAACCGCAAGTTTTTATGACAAAAGGGAAATATTAATTTGTGCACAGTACCGATCTTAATTACGAAGTTTTCTGCTGAACAATTATTTTGAATTAATAAAGTTATCGCAACATTGGGCAGCGTGGTGAACTGCAAGAGGCCCGAATTGCAATTTATGCTGCGCAGATTTCACAATATTCTTGTTAGTTAAATTATTCGAACCAATCAACACAATAAAAAGATTGAACAGTTCTATGTAAACAGTAAACAGTAAATAGCATATCAATACAAAAACATATATGCACGCATTTTATTACAATAGGTGGAAAACAGCGGGGTGGGCCGAGAGCCATGTTGTAAAATCTAGAACCCATAGCCAGGTAAAACGAGACGTAATTCTAATTTCAGCATGCTCTACTATTTTTAGATAGAGTCAGAATGCATAGGTGATTATGCAACAACAAATGTAATATTCCAATAAAGTTATAACTTAATATAAAAGAAGCAGACAATCATGTTGTGATGTTCAACAACTATTATCGCGACTGTTCTGGCAAAAGGGCTTAAAATACCTTACGTCCCTTCACTCCGCATGTTTTACACATAAACTTTCGAGATTGAAACTTACCATCAGACCTATCAACCACCTTTTTTATCTTAATTCATTTAAGCAACAGAAATAGTTAGTGGCTGATTAATTTTTTTTACCTGTTATAAAAGTGACTAAAACTAGTGTTAATATGTGCTTCACCATTGAGAACAACAAAAAGGGACACCAAAAAAGCTTCACCTAAAGGTTTCAGTATATTGATCCACGTGGGTTCACGTTCAAGGAAAGCTGTTGTTGTAGAGACTCCGCTTTAGCATAGCTATTAACTAGCACAACATGCCACTCTAAAGGCAGAAAACAGCGGAATCGGAAGAGATTGCGCACTTACTTCCTTCTACCATGACATCTACTACACGCCCTAATATAACGTTGAAGTCAAATTTCTGATCTGGCAATTTGGCGCAAGTGGACCCAATCAATAATTATGCAAATTAGGCGATGACTGCGTCAAAATATTCAGATAATTATATGCTCTACGGTCTTATTACGGCTTCGCCGGAAATTTTTAGCTAACATGTTTAATTTTTCGGAAAAATAGGGCAAACTTTTGAAATTTTTTCGAAAAATTGAAGATGTTTTGCAGATTTTGACAAAAAATTTCTAGTTTTAATAAAATTAGCGCTAATTTTGCAAAAAATTTTACATATTTTTTCTTGAGGTACAAGCCCCCCTGAAAATTTTTGTTCAAGGCACAAGCCCCCTCAAAATTTTTTGGGACAAGCCCCCCCCAAGGATCCGACCCTATGTTAATGTATGAGTTTGACTGAAATGAATGTTCAGACAAATCAGATTTGTCTGAAAATCCAATTTGACTTCCACATAAGGCATTTATGTTTAAGCGCTCAGTGTCTACTCTTACTATTATAATTTGTTGGTATAACCCAACACTACGCTGAATGTTAGATGAGAGAATGTTCGAAACACCGAATTCAGCGAATATACAACTATGATTTGTCATTCAAGATGTATATCGCTTTAGAACATCCTTAACTTGCACGAGCTCTATTTAATTTATACATAGTCATTCTCTGTTGCTATAAGATTAGCAACCCAAAACTTATTACTGACACGCACTTAGAAAACATTATCCACATTACATGGCAATTGATATAACATGAATCGGTTTAGTAACAAAAATGGAAATGTGGTGACTAAACTTTTTCAACATCTAAGAACGTACATACAAATCGAGGGCTTTTGTACATGATATGTTTTGCTATAGCTAAGGAAAAGCAAAAGTATTTATTGTTTCCTATGTGTCATGTTTAATGTTAATCTGTTTCAAGTTTAGTTTTACATAGGTACATAACTAACTATTTCATTTAATCGTCAGCAATGAGATCATAAAGTCATGAAATTAATTAAATAAATCTAAATAATGTCCTCTGACAATTAGAATCGGTAAAGTGACAGCAATTGAAAGGTGAAAGCTGAATTTAGGTACAGATTTGAAAAATAAATAGAGTGAACGATGAATCTGCCACACGGGTTCTACCAAGAGTACATAATACATAAGAGTGTGACAAGCGTCACACTCTATGTAATCAGCTCGAGAGCCATGCTCTGCGCGCTAACGGCCCCCCCCCGCAATTGCGTACCTTGTGGACCCCCCCCCCCGCAAATCAGTACCTAGTACGCAATTGCGTATGTTCACTCGCTGCTGCAATATTCCATTTATTGGGACCCCTCCGCAAATGTGACCTATCACTTTTCAATGTCGAATGATAGGTCACATTTGCGGGGGTGGGTCCCAATAAATGGAATATTGCAGCAGCGAGTGAACATACGCAATTGCGTACTAGGTACTGATTTGCGGGGGGGGTCCACTAGGTACGCAATTGCGGGGGGGGGGTGGGCCGTTAGCGCGCAGAGCATGGCTCTCGATTTGATTACATAGAGTGTGACGCTTGTCACACTCTTATGTATTATGTACTCTTGGTTCTACCAAACCTTCTAATAAATGAAAGCAGAAACGATATGAAACACTATGATCTTTTTGCTGCGGTAGCTGCTCAGACAGATTTGTAACGCAAGAGGCTGACACACGGTCAACCTTTTCGTTATTTACAGGTATTAGTAAACCCTAGCCAGTACTTAGCTCGTTTAACTGCGAGCACTCTCTGACGTATCATGTGCCACCACCTATAGGCTAGGCCTGGTTGCTGTTTTGCAAATCTGAATCTTGTTCAGTCAGAGTGAGAAAAATCTAATTTCTCAAATTTGAGGAGAAGTAAATCAAACGGAATCGAATCCTATATATGTGAGGAGAGAAACTGTACTGAATCGTAACGAAACTGAAATATTCCTATAAATCAATAAATTTAAAACTATGCATGTGTATATATATAGTTATTACACACAGTTAGTTGGAACTTACATATCATTGGAACAAGTGGTGAGTGATAACTTTTCTTGGAGATTCAAATCTAGCTCCCAGTTTCCATGTCGGCATCATCATAGTCACTACTCAGATCACCATCTATCTGAGACTGTAGTGACTTCAGATGGAGGGAGTTTAGCCCTTCCTTGATTTATTGTAGAGTTGACAGCATTTTCTGCTGTGCTGATGTCAAAAGGGAATGGCTTTCATCAAGAGTACATAATATATAAGAGTGTGACAGCTGGCAGGTTCTCTGTTATCAGCTGTGAGTGACCCCCCCCCCCCACAAACGTGTATGTTCACTTCAAACAAATTTGGCCGCTACGCTTGCATGCTGAAGCAACAAAACACAACTACTCAGTTGGTTCAATGTGCGTCTGTTGCGAGCTTTAACACGCAAAGTTAGCGTTCTAATTTCTTTGAAGTGAGCATACACGTTTGTGGAGGGTCAGCCGTCAGCGAACAGAGCATGTACCTGCAGCTGATAGAGAAACTGCCAGCTGTCACACTCTTATATATTATGTACTCTTGCTTTTATTAATAGACTGCTTCAGCCTTTTCACCTTGTTTCTCGGCAATGGGGACTAGGTCTCTTGCTGCAGTAGTAGCCTCGCTTTGCCTTGTTGTTGTTAGCCTGGATTGCCAGCATTGACCCTCCCAGTTTAAACACACCCTCCACGTTGGCCTGAATCGTTTCTGGGAATTCTTGTGTCACTGCACTTGGCGATTCGGGTCCCTCAAATGCATTTAATACATTTAACACAGACTGGCTCAACAGGCTTCACATTTCCCGTTAAAAACCATTTGTTCCTGCCGTCCATTCATTATGTATAAAATTCTTTATGTATAAAGTCATTATGTCTAAACTCGTTATATATAAATTGGGTTATGTAGAAATGAAGTAATGTCTAAATTTGATTATGTATAAACTTAGAATGTCTAAACATGAATATGTATAAATTGGGTTTATTGATATTATTTATGAAGGCAGTGAGTTTTGCTTTTCTTCATGCAATTTCTTTAAATCCCAATACAGTGAGACACATCACAGAAATATTTTATCACGTCTGGTGCATTATCAATGTTTTGGACAATTCTTTTAATGGTATCAGCAAGAGTACATCATAACTAAGAGTGTGACAAGCGTCACACTCTTAGTTATCAAGCAGAATACATCATCTGCACAATAACGGCCTACCCCCCCCACAACTGAGTACCTGGTGACCCCCCCACAACTGAGTACCAGGTACACAATTGTGTAGCAGCACTCGCTTGTATGTTTACATGTTGAAGCCAAAAACATTCTGTCAGCAGCTGGCCACTTTTGAGCTTCAACATGTAAACATACAAGCGAGTGCTGCTACACAATTGTGTACCTGGTACTCAGTTGTGGGGGGGGGTCACCAGGTACTCAGTTGTGGGGGGGTAGGCCGTTATTGTGCAGATGATGTCTGCAGCCTAATAACTAAGAGTGGGACGCTTGTCACACTCTTAGTTATTATGTACTCTTGGTATCAGCAAGACAGCAATATGCCAGAAGTCGTTTGTTGTAAGCCTGAAGCGACTGTAAGTATGTACGTCAATCGAAAATCCGTCCATCACTTCTTCCACGGCTTGCTTCTACTGATTCATATAAAACATAATTTGATGTTTATTCAGCCTACCATGCAGCAATATTAATAGAATCGAAGCCTAAAACCTTTGAAATTTATTTTTAAGGAAAGACTGAAACTAGTTTGAGTCCGAGTTTGAGTTTTTTACTCAAGTTAGTTTCAGTTTCAATGTTGGTCTGTTTCAGACATGTGCAAAAGGCAGAAAATTCAGGGGGAGGGATGAACTGCTGGACGAAGGCCGGCGAAAACCGGACTATCCGGTTTTTCTAAGGGGGGCGGGGTGAGTCCTAGGTAGGGAGGCGGGTGAACGCCCCCTGCACATGTATGCACTTTGCCCAGAATAGTGTCTGTTTCAGTTTCAGTGGCTGAAACATTACTAGACAGGGGTTGCCTGTGTAGTCTAATATCTATGTACTCTGCAATGTCTTTTCTATAGACAGTTTTATCCCGCTATGACTTTGCAATCATAAAACGTTTTCGAGGTTTGTTTAGTTAAACATTATCCCAAGTTTGCCATTAACTCCAAGGTTTGTCAACCGGTTTGTCAACCTTAATTCATATAATTAGGGTTGTCCCTGTCCTAAGTTTTAGTCAACTCCTTTTCATTTCATCTCTCATTAGTCATTGTTTCTACCAGGCATTCCCAGTTGGTCAACTCTTTTTCTTGTGAAGCCATTTTCTCAGATTAGGCCTGCTCTAGCAATAGAAGCATGTAAAGCTTTCAAAATTTATTAATTTCTGTTAATTAGTGTAAACTCAAATATTTAATTTTAAGTCGTACACGTACAAGCAAGAATACATAATAACTAAGAGTGTGACAAGCGTCAAGCTCTTAGTTATTAGGCTTGGGGACATGATATGCACGATAACGGTTGACCCCGCCCCCACAAATTAGACCCATCACTTCAAAGAAATTCGCACGCTATGCTTGTGTGCTGAAGCTCGCAACAGACGTACATTGAACCAACTGAGTAGTTGTGTTTTCGAGCTTAAGAAGGTAGGCATAGCGTGCGAATTTCTTTGAAGTGATGGGTATAATTTGTGGGGGGGTCAGCCGTTATCGTGCAGATTATGTCCACAAGCCTAATAACTAAGAGCTTGACGCTTGTCACACTCTTAGTTATTATGTACTCTTGGTACAAGTGTTGACATGTGAAGCAACAATGAGAACATACAAATCTCAAACTTTAACTTTTAAATTCACATTAAATTTCTCACTAGCTTTTCAAATATTTAATCTTTAAATTGTTTACTCATAATTTTCTTGATGCTTTTCAGATCAAATCTGGCATATTATTTTTGTTCATTTGTTTGTCAAAGCTGAACTGTTTTCCCTGATGAAACCATGACATATTTTAACCAGAGTTGACTAAACGTGTGGATGGCATGAAAAAGACATGGCCAACTAACGATGCCGTGTACAAGAGTCTGCCAATTGGGGATGAAATGAAACAAGTTGACGACTGACTGGGTATAACTTCAATTATAGCAAGAGTACATAATACATAAGAGTATGACAAGCGTCATACGCTATGTATTATCAGCTCGCTACATCCTCTGCACGCTATCGGCTGACCCCGTACCTAAATCAGACCCCCCTCACCCCGCCCCTATACATGTACGGGGTCTAAACGGGGGATCGGGCTCGTGCTTGCATATTTTGTACACAGATGTGTAAATCATACAAGCTTAGACCCCATACACAAATTGGGGCCCCGTCAAGTTTAACATGTAAGTATACTAACATAGACCCCGATCCCCCGTTTGGACCCCGTACATGTATAGGGGCGGGGTCAAGGGGGGCCTGATTTAGGTACGGGGTCAGCCGATAGCGTGCAGAGGATGTAGCGAGCTGATAATACATAGCGTATGACGCTTGTCATACTCTTATGTATTATGTACTCTTGATTATAGGAATTAGCGTTGATTAACTCTAGAATTGACAAACTGGGCAAAAACCATTTGCAACCTTTTATATAATGCTGTGAAAACATATGGGTTATATTGATATGTAAATTAAAATAATGGAAATCCGTTGCTGTTGAATTATACACGACCTAATCAGCTTTTGTTCGAAATTTGTTAGATAAAAAATTTTCATATACCTAAAAGCATGCACCCATTGCCCATAAACAATTATGTACTTGAAGCCACATTCTCTTAAGTACAGATCCAACAACCGGTGGACCGTTTCCTGTCTTAAAGTGACCAGAATTTAAGTAGCCATGTCTACGTCATGAATTATACACGACCTAATCAGCTTTTGTTTCGAAATTTGTTAGATAAAATATATTATTATTATTCAGATACCTAAAAGCATGCACCTATTGCCCATAGGCAGTCATGTACCTGAAACCGGATTCCCTTATGTGCAGGTCCAATAAGCGGTGGACCGTTTCCTGTTTCACATTGGCCACAATTTTGGTAGCCATGTCCGTGGTGATGAATTTGCAGTTAGACTTCAGTAGATGAGCCACGGCCACCCCAATGGACGACTCGTCCTTCGGCGCCGGGTTATTCAAATGTTTCATCAGTACGTTTTGAGGACTTGACAGCTCTCCTCCGTTCAGAATTTAGAGCTGACGTCTAGTAAGGCTTTTTGTTGCTCTATGGTCAGAGCGTCGATCGCTTAATACATCCCTCGGTCCATTTGGGTTTCTTTTGGGACGATAAGGCAGTCGCCAGATAACACAGATAGTAGCGAAGCTAGTGCCATGTTGTAAAATCTAGAACAGATAGCCAAGTAAAACAAGACGCTATCCTAATTTCAGCATGCTGTATTAAAGTTATGTAGTGC
The DNA here is from genome assembly GCA_030248195.1 of Trissonchulus latispiculum. NCBI lineage: Eukaryota > Metazoa > Nematoda > Enoplea > Enoplida > Ironidae > Trissonchulus > Trissonchulus latispiculum. The sequence goes on from JASAND010016157.1 coordinate 21,393, forward strand.
CAGATTGCTACAGTAATTGATTATGCAATAATTAATTTAATACTCCAATAAAGTTACACCTTAATATGTAAACGAGCACACAACCATGTTGTAATGTTCAATACCTATTTAATCATAATGCACAGAAGCAGCAGAGCAGTAAAAGCAGAATTTACTACTTGTTAATTCCAGAACAGGCCACACATATCAAGCCACACGTCGGAATGCCAATGCTAACAACTAATTACATCAGGGAAAACCTAGATATTAAATCTTCTAACGTTTCATGCAAACTATATATAGCTTTTAAAGCAAAGTACTTGCACTAATCTCAAGATGTTGGAAACTATAGTCTAACTATGGTCAGACTGAACCAAGAGAGTCAATTCTGTAGAGAGATTATTATTCAAGTGAGGTCTGACAATGTATATATTTAAAGAACTGTAGGGAAGGGAAACATTGATGAAAAGTAGTCGAGCTTGGTATCAAAAGAAAGGTCTCGTTCAGGAGAACCCGACTATGTATTAAGCGGAATACGGTCGGCACGTGGTTCCTGCGGACCCAAGTCCCGAGAAGCAAAAGTTGCTCCGATCGCTACAAACTTGCACTTACTCGAAAGCTCTCATCACGCTGAGTAAAAGTTATAATTGGGTCCTCGCTCAGAAAATATTGTCTGTGAAAATTATCCCTTTTTAAACCCCAAAAACTGGGCAGTTTGAACACTTTTGGAGGGTTTAATCCTGGCTAACGAAAACTGTGAGCTGAATCAAGCCACTGCGCTCCATTCTGCATTTCATCATTATACACAAGTATCTATGCAAAATGTGCAGCTTTGGACATGAACGCATTCGTAATAGAAGCTGATTTAAACGAACTTCAATGGTGCCGCCGTGTCGGTTCTTAGCTTAGCTTCGGTTAGGCTTAGCTAACAAACTAAGCTACAGTTTACACTGTCGACTGATCTTAAATTTTTTCAGTTGACAAACGGTTTCTAGTTCTATCGTTGGAAACACATAAACTTTAAATATAAAATTCTTAAAATTTCTTGTTTCCCCCAGCAAATTTCTTGTACACATCAGAGACTAGATGAATTAAAAACCCCAAAGGTTTAGTTTTTAAGGGAGGACCAAGGGATTCAAAGAATTTTTTCATTTTCTAGATTATTTTCAGTTTTATTAGATCACAAACAACTAATAAAGAATTCATGCACGTGTACTTACTGCGATAGCTGCAAGAAATAAAATTATAGAACAATGGGCGTTTGACTGTTGAAAGCTCTAAACAGATTCAATAACTAGCCAAGCTTCGGATGTAATCTATACTAAAGATTAAGTTTAACAAATAAGTTAGAATCTGTCTCAAATTAAAAGCTGCAATAAACGCATTTTGCAAGCAAATATGCGATTTGTATATCAAACAATGCGATTGCAGAAGCGCATTTTCCAGACAAAGTCAAAGCCTTGATGTCTTATGCGTCCTTTTTGTAGCAGTTTTCAAACTAAGCTTCTTACAATGATTACGTTTTTAGCAGGAGTTGCAAAAGCTGACTTGTTAAGATCTGCTCAGCTGGTGTTGCTGTCGACATCTTGTAATATTTGATTTTTCGAAAAACAGTCTGTCCCTACCTCGAAAATCAGTTTCCCTTGTAATCTCTTAAGGTGGTGATTCCCTTTGGTCACATAAAGTTTGCACCATTATTACTCATTCAGTACTTGGAGTTAAGAAGCCATTTTTATATCAAAATGTAGCTTGACATTTTCTCTTTTTAATACATGCCACGAAACTAATCTTGCTTTTCTAAAATATTTTTAACACATTTTAGAAGAAGTATAATTTTCCAGAATTTTTGCAGACTCAAGTAAATTTTTCGCGAGACATCGGTTATATCATTCGATACCTCCATCAAATAGCTGGGGACGATTTTTTATTTATTGTGAAATCGCTCTTCGTTATAGAGATATAAGCTGAAATGTTTGTGTAACCTGTATTTTGCCTACTTTTTCCAAAGTTGTCAGGCGATTACTTTAGCTAGAAAGCAGCAATCGGGGCAACTAAAAAATCGTCCCTGGGTATATTTGTGCAGAACACATTTGTTCAGTAGCAGCCCTCCAGCTTGCATGGTGAATGCTCCACAATCTTTGGAAAAAAATTGGTCGTGTTTTTGCAAAAACTACATTTTTATGATAGCAGCCTACAAGATAGCAGTTGGAAGACGATCATGTGTCGGATAATTTGTCCCTGTGAGACCTTCAGATCGACGCCTTTAGTTTGATTTTACGGCTTGCGTAGTTCAAGAAATGTTGGATTATTTGATATCTGCAAAAATGACAACTTTTCGACGCCAAAACAAAAAATCGGCTATATCTCACGGTAGAGAAAAGCTAGAAACTTACTTTAAAAAGCAAAAATGTGAAGCTCAATGAGATCTTTCGAATGCATATAGTCATAACTGTATGGTTGCTGCCAAACGTTCAGAAATTGGGAAAAACCACTCTGACCGGAAATCTCGAATTTTTGAATCGGAATTGCGCGGGGGTGTTAGAACGCTAAAAGAACTTATTTCGGAAAGTTTCATCAAATTTCATCTTGATTTACGCCGCCAAACAACAATATGTGCCCAAAAGGAATCACCACCTTAAGCAGTAAGTATGTAATCGAAAAATGCTCTCAAGAGCATAGCTGTACGTCTGGGTGAGACAATTACCATGACTATAAATTTCTGTGTGTCGGCAGACCATAGTAAAACATCTAATTTCTCAAAAACTCAATTTTTTGGCGGGATAGTTTTGACATGTTTCTCAGGTTAAATTAAGTTATTGTAGCAAATATGAATGAATTTCAACTAAAAACAAGATTGTGAGGCCAAAACTAAGCGAACCCGAATCAGCACATTCAATGGGATACTACAACATACACTACGAATTATACGTTGTAAAGATCTACAATAATCAGAACAAAGAAGTTTAGGGGGTACGCTATATATTTCAAAGAAGTTTATACATATAGCGGGAGGTTGAGATAGCGGGAGTTGGGACAGCGAATTATGATTCAGCAATTGAAATAGCGCAAGGCTCGGATAGAGCAACTTTGAGATACGGCAACTGAGATGGCGCAATGTTGGGATAATGCAATGTTGAGATGGTGCAATAGAAATAACGATAGTTGAGATACCGCCACGTTGAGATAGAGCAGCCATACCATACCATACAATACAACAGAGTGAAAGACGAATCTCTGATACACAGATTCAGCCAAAAACCCATAGTAAAATAAAACAAAAATTATCTGAAAGTCTAACGTACGTTTTGCGGCCGACCCTGTTCATATTAGGTGCGCGGATGGTTTGGCAGTCAGGTTCCAGTCCCGCTTCCCCTTATTGAAGCAATGGACGATTACTACCATTTTTATATTTCTGTTTTTATTTTACATATCTTTTGTTTCATTGTACTGAAACCGCAAGTTTTTATGACAAAAGGGAAATATTAATTTGTGCACAGTATCGATCTTAATTACGAAGTTTTCTGCTGAACAATTATTTTGAATTAATAAAGTTATCGCAACATTGGGCAGCGCGGTGAACTGCAAGAGGCCCGAAATCCAATTTATGCTGCACAGATTTCACAATATTCTTGTTAGTTAATTTATTCCAACCAATCAACACAATAAAAAGATTGAACAGTTCTATGTAAACAGTAAACAGTAAATAGCATATCAATACAAAAACATACACGCATTATATTACAATAGGTGGAAGCGAGCGGGCTGGGCCGGCTAGTCAGCTACTAATCCCCTGCCCTTATTTTTTTATTAGTTAAATTAATTCTTTGATACTTATATCCTTTAGAAGTTTAGTCATTCGTGAGCTTCCATTGAAAATGTGGCCATCTCAGAGGAGTTTAATTTTTTATATTTTCAGTTCCAAAATTGGCCGCCGTCTCTCTAACCTCCAGTTTCCGGAAGTGCATCAGCAATGGAAATTTGAAGACAGAAAAAGTGATACAAACTTTGCGCATCTTTGAGCTTTTGTAATTAAAGCTTATATTTGGAAGATATGATCTTTTTCCAAGGGGCACACTTTTATGCATTTTTAAACGTATAGAAACTGTCAAATCTGGTTTCATTTATTTCGCCTTCTAAGTGGCCGGACAGAATCTTAAAGGATTAAGCTAAAGTTTGTGCCACTTGCCTAAATATTTGTCCTTAGCCATAATTAAGATTTTTAGAGATTTAAATCTGTCAGAGAATCGATAAATTTGACATCACAGTCTTGACGTTGTTATTTAGGAATTTCAATAAAAATCAAATACCCCACCTTGTTTCTTGATACTTTCTTTCGGTCCTTCCTGACCCTGTTGATCTAATCACCCTAGAATCTTTGACCAAGTAATGTAGTTTCCCGATTTTCAACGTTAAACCACAATCGCCCAACAAACCTTTTGTAATCATATTAGCAGCTTGAAATGATGAACAACAGTACCCTAATACACACGAGTGAGGACAAAATCCTTATCCTATCTCGATCCTTCTATTGCACTCTTGGATGCTTGGCGTCCTTCGTGAATTTTACTACCTTTGTCGCAATTCTATTCAACACTGAGCTGAGAAGACGAACAGAATTGTTGCTGATCAGCGCACAGTGTGCTGCAGAAATGATCTACAGTTTGGGACCGGTGGTACACTTTCCTTGGATGTTGGATATTTATGTTTATCACCTGAAATCCAGCTTAATCCCAATATCCCACTGCATGATCGAGGGATTCAACCTTTGCTATTTGGTTGGGTCCCAAATGGTTGCTTCTGTAAACTTCCTGTTCGGTATTGACAGGATTCTCGCAATCTATAATCCGCTTAGCTATGCCGAGGCAGGCTGTGGGTTTGTAGTTATATCGGTTTTTCTGGCATTTGGATTATCACTAGGTTCTTATACCTTGGGTGAAGAATTGGCTTACAAAATCGACGCGAACGTTACCACTGAGTACGCTTGCCTGGCAACGTGGCACAAAATACCCACTTACAGCACACTATATCCTAGCCTAATTTGCATATTGGAAACAGCTTCCGTGCTGTGTCTAAATGGAATATTGCTGCTCCAGAAATCAACTCTGTTCCTGCAGACTCGAAGTCAGATCAGCGTTCAAGAGGCGCGTAACGTCAAAATCGCCTCGTTTATGCTGCTGCTTGTTCTGCTTTCGCTGATCGTGAATGCGACTTGCTGGGCAGTCACAGTTTTTCTGGAACTTCACTACACCTCATTTGCATATTCGAATCACGTGACGGAAGCCTTGATGTACAGTATGACAGTAAAAAGTCTAACTAATGTAGTCCTGGTACTGCATAAGTTCCCTGAGATCGGACAGGCTGTTGTGCATCGATTTTGTGATCGAAATAATTCTGTTGATGTTATATGCAGGTAACCTGTATGCTATGTGCAATATTTACGCGGTGTGCTGTGTTGAAGATTAAGCAAACGCACATAATTATCCGCTTCAGGTACACAGTACACACCTAGTTTCTCCCCTCTGCGCACAAATATGGACCGAGTACACGTTTCTGAATGCTTTTGTTTGGGCCAAGAGTCTATAATACCAAGAGTGGGAAGCTTGGCCCTTCCTAATGGAAATGGCCTGCGAGATGCTCGGCATATTAAGGCCGAAATCACGGGATGGTCCCACTTACCATTGTTTAGCATGTGTTTATATGCGTTTGAACTAAAACGCATCTCATTGGCTAGTTCCCTACCTTATGTCAAAATTATGTGTACAGTGGACCCCCCCGAGATCTCAGGGAGGGTACCGCATAGTGTTGTTAAGTTAGTGTTGTTAATATGCAGTCAAACTGAAATGCACTGATGAGGATTACGGCAGCTAAGTAGCCAATCAAATACATTTCAGTTCAATCGCATATAAACACACGCTTGACAACACTATGCGGTACCCCCCTGAGATCTCGGGGGGGCCCACTATACACATAATTTTGACATAAGGTAGGGAATTAGCCAATCAGATGCGTTTTAGTTCAAACGCATATAAACACATGCTGAACAATGGTAAGTGGGACCCCCCCCGAGATTTCGGCCTTGATGTGCCGAGCATCTCGCAGGCCATTCCCTTTAGGAAGGGCTAAGCTTCCCACTCTTGGTATTATAGACTCTTGTTCGGGCTGAGAAGCTCGAAAACACAACGACTACTCTGTTTGCCTAAAATGAGCCTGTTTGGAGCTTTAGAATAGAGATGAGCATTTGGGCCAGTCGGCGGGCTTCATTGGGTACCAACATTCATTGGTTAGCGGGCCAGGCCGAGACGAGAAATTGTTTAACTGCGGGCCCGAGCGGGCCGAAATGGCCAGGATCGACTTTAAAAATGTTGTGAAATCACTAAAATTTCGGATTCCGGAGATTTTTGGCATAATTGAAATTCGTACTTCTGCGGAGGGACGCTTTTCTTGGTTTGGGCTAAAACGTATCAAGTAGCAAGAAAACTCAATGCGATGTTGCGAAATTTCGTGTTACCGCACATGTGGCCTATTTTCTCGAACGTCAACACCTGCTGAGCCAAATGCAAAAAACGTCCCTCGGCCCATATGTCCTTAATATAGTGGCACAAAAAGAACTTTTGGCCGATTCTTCAGTTTTGAGAAATCGATGTTCAAAAATGTTTGGTCTGTTTTCATCCTGTTAGATGTCAGAATGTCAGAAAATATCTGCTATTTCTTTGCTAACTTTACCAGTTTCGTAAGCCCATGTGAATGTTCAGATAATAAGCTTTAAAACGATTAAAACTTTTAAACTTTAAAGCTCTTTCCAGCTCCCAAAATTGCGAAAGTTATAGCGTTTCAAAAAATCACCACAAAAGCACTGCACAAAAAATGATGCCAGCAACTTAAGGTGCTGGTTCGGGTTCGTGCGTGTATTTTTGGGCTTTAAAAGCGCAATTGTCGTAAATTCATTCAAATTCGCTACAATTACATCATTTAGCCTTGAGTTTTGGAGAAATTTGCTTTAATCCGTCATAACTTGCATTGTAGCTACCCTACACGGACGAACGGACAACAAGTCCTACAACTTTCCTCTGGTAAGTATTCTTCGACTCCTTACGGTTTAAGAGATAAAAACGAAAATTGAGGTCCAAAACTGGCCATTCTTTGCAAAATCAAATATTGCAATATTTCGACAGTTTCAACAGCGCTGGTCCGTCAGTCAATTATTGATCATATTTATTGTCCTAAAGCACATGTTATGCCAAACGGAGAGTTCACTGCGGCGTCTGTGCCTACGCACAGCAACGAAAATCTGAAACTTTGAAAATCGCAACCAAAGTGTTTTGAACGCGAATTTCTCTCAACTCATGCAACCAATTAGAAAACGGCTTTGGACACGCATTTTTGGGACAATTGCCGAGGGCCATTTTTTATGGTTTCGCGGTTTGTCTTTCCGTTCGAGAGAAATAAGCATCCAAACTTGAAAATTTGTACGAAAATCAGACAAAATGCACATTTATCTCAAAATCTTGAGCTTACCTGATCACTAAAAGATTTCAGAAAAATAGCCCTCGGGAAGACGCTTATTTTGAAGCCGGAACTGGTCGCTTTTGTTTAGCTTTCCTACATTTCGAGAAATCCGTGTTCAAAAAGTTTCTTGTTATCGCACGTTCAAGTCGAAGAGTTGAAATGAGACAGGCATCTAGCTGTAGCAACTAGCAAACACACTCTAAGCTTTAAAATGATGTAAAAATTATCGTTGAATTCTAAGAATTGAGCAAACTACAGTCTTTCAAAATTTGCTGCAAATTCCCAAACCAGCACCTTAAAGCGAAGATGTGTGCAGTGTTAGCATTGTCCCGTGTTGTGTGCTGTCCCGGCCAATAAAACACGAACGTTCCACCGCTTGGTGGAAATTCGGAGATCGACAAAACATATCAGCTTCCTGTTTGCTGAGGTGGACTGATAACCAACAGTCAATCAGAAAACCCTCTCTTTCTGATGAAGATTGTCGGCAGTCTGATTCGTACTTTCGAAAAGGATCACCTTGGACGTCTTCCTAAATGTGGTCCTCGTTTAGGGAGGGGTGGCTAAACTAGGCCCCTTTTGGCAAAATGTGATTGGCTGTTGGCTACTCCAGCCAAACGGGATGGGACCTCTCCCCCGACCCTCTCCTCAAATTGAGACCGCTCTTTTGACCAGCACTCAAGGGGAAACATTTTGAGAGCAAGACAAAACTACCGTACTCCCTTTCTCGATACCCACCAAACGAAGAAGGGGTATTGTTTCGTTGACCTCTCCACACCAAATAGGGCACCTTTCATGTATTTTGGTCAGACCGCCGATGTGCAATCTAATAAATAGAAACTGCTTGCATGGCGTTCGCTAAGCCGATTGAGCCATTTGTCTAAGGAGACTTTTCTAAATGTAGTCCTTACACTTGTGCTATTAGATACCTAACAAGTTTTGTTCCCAGTAGAATTTCTTTTATCATCTAAAATGACAAACTTACATTATGTACAATTAAACCGTAAAACAAAATGCACAACACAATGCACACAGAAACAAAGTGATCTCAACAGTATACATTAAATGTTAACGCACTTTACCAAATATATCTATCAAATAAACCAAATAAGTTCTACATAAGTATAGTACTAGAATGAACACAGAATTTGGGAACAGTAAGCTGCCAGGTTTGTTTTCGAATTTCTTTCAGAAAATCTAATTCATGCCCAAAGCTTCGATACAAAAATTTGAGAACACTAAATTGTGCAAAATTAAGCTAAATATATCGGTAGACAGAACATATTGTAGTAGTAAAACACCCAAAAATCCTAAGTAGTAGATTATGGCACTGCCAACAAAGGAATGATACAAAACTACAAATTAAACTCTTTACTGTAATAAGTCGATCAATAAAACTGGTTTTTACCAATTAGCAATTACACTTTTGGTTATGTGTCTTGAAACATCTGTAAACCCTGGAAAATCAAAACGGTTCTCACTGGGGTTGAAACAGTTCAATTTACAATATACATCTGGCACTGAATTGGTAAATTTCATTTGCTTTAGGTTCCGAAGTTGAATCTACAACAAAAATCTCCCTCCCTTCACATTCTCAGAGTAGTGTTTGAGGGCGGTCCGGCTTTGAAAGTCCGAAACGCTGGCGGGCCGACCGGCACACCGGCCTGTCCGGTCAAACTCCTGGCCGTCCGGCCGGAAAGCCGTTGAGCCTTTCTTGTTATGGATCCCAACAAAAAGGGCTTCCACTAGCTTTGAATTTTGAAGACAATTTTGCAGACGGCATGCCGAAGAACGATCGCTCCAGACCGTCCCCAGACACTATTCTAAGTGCACGTTAACTTGCACTGCTCTTTTCTCTTTATTATAACTATCAAACATACAGATAAAGCTAAAGACAGACTAAAGCACAATTACATGATAACTCGAAACTAAGAATTCATAAATGAAGGGTTCGCATAACTTCAGCTATTTTGTTAATGCAGGAGTAAAAACTTCCAGATATTTTCTATTCCTAACCATTGGGTACAGGTACACATCGTTTTACTCCACTTTACTTTACCTTTACCGGGTCCGGAACAGACGGATCCAAAGATGCAGTTTGGTTCCGTAAATTTCGACCGAAACCAACTCTGCTCTAAGCAATTAAATTTTCATTAGACAAAGCTTGTTTTCAAAAGTTTACATTCTAAATATATTGTACTTTTTGCTGAAATTCCTGGAGGCTTAAGAGTTTGATAAGTAATCAGTAAACGTTTAGGCAACTAAATTGCAGCTTTGAGCGAGACAAAAAATTCTCCTTCAGTGGAGCTAAAACAGTATCAAAACTAAATTACTCTCAATATTATGTCTTCATCACAGTTTCAAACAGTTCGAGTACAGATCCAGATATAAACAAAGCAACTTCAACAATGCGCATAACAGAAAATTCTATTTTTGATACTATTTCATATTATAACATTTATCCCCAGAAAGGTACCCTGGTCCCACAAATTACCCTGCAACTAAAACAAACTATGCACTAAACACAAGAATCTTGAAAATGACTCACATGTGCAACAGAAAATATCCTACAATAAAAAAGTGCAAACGCTACCATAACCTTTCCATCCAATCAATGTTTCTAAAACAGTTACAGTGACAGATGCGATTCGAGAACTTTTTAAGAACCATTTTAATTTAAAATTTAAAATAAGCCCAACCTGTGTGGTCTGTAGGTAAACAAGACAATGAATGCTAAGAATGAATGGCTAACTGTGGGATTTGTCAATTTTTAATCATTAATTTTGCTTGTGGATCACTGATTAGACCTGAAATTCATTATTTGTGAGAAGTGGACAGACACTAATCAGCTAGTCTCCAACCTTCTAAATGTTTTTACAGTAAATATTGATTTACACCTGAGTACAAGCCCCTCCAAACATAACTGTAACATACACGCTCTTCAAATACAGCAACAACGTAAGATTACTCACTACATGCTCAAGCACGAATCAAAGTGAAATTAAAGGTCAGACGTGCATCAGTGTTGGGGCTTTTGAAGCACCCACTAAGCACCGTTTCCTTAACGGCATTTTATGCCAGAATTCATTGTCAGCAAAACTTGGGATACCACCATTCTAATCAATCAATCAATCAATCAATCCATCGATTTGTTAATAGAGATGAAAACATTTTTGTATCGTTACGTCGTTAAACTTTTCAAAAAACAAATCTGGTCACAATCAATCGACTGATTGATTTGATGATTGAAAGAAGGAGCTCCCAGGTTTACTGGAAATCGATCAATCAATAAATCAGCGATCGTTCAATGCCAAAATGACCAGACGTTTCTGCTCAGGACGCGGATCCGGGATTGGATCGAAGGGGAATTTCAAGGGGGGATAAAATCCTAGAGTGTTTGTCTTAACTTTTTCCCATATGCAAATCCGTTAACATAGTCGGGCTCATCATAGGCTCAGGCGAATCTTCTGGCAAACCTTTTTCTCTGGCTTCCTTCTTGAATTTCATTCGCCGATTTTGAAACCAGATTTTGATCTGTCTTTCGCTCAGATCCAGCGCCTGAGAGATTTCCTCTCTTCGCTTTCTGGTCAGATATCGGTTGTAGTGAAATTCCTTTTCCAGCTCTAAAGTCTGATGCCGGGTGTAGGTTTGACGGGTTCGCTTGTTTTCACCAGTTTTTCCTGAAACAAACAGACAAATTAATGAATGAACAAGACATTACAATTGACAATAAAATATTAAAATATAAAAGCATTTGAAATATAAAAGCTAAGCTGAAATAAACTTTTACTTGACGGTAAAAAGAATGTGAAAGGCAAAGATTAAGGGGGGGGGCTACGAATTTCACTAAAAGTTCGATGTTGGAAAAGCTAGCTAGTCTTTTGCCACATAATAGTATTAGGTTTAGTGTAAAATAGTTTAAAGTTTGAAAGAATTTCATGCAGCGTAGCGTCCTGTTGTGGAGCCATCAGAAGTTGGTGTTATCTGTCAAAAGCTCGACATGACACGTACACAAACTTCGCCTCACCCTGATCGCTATGGGCAAGGCACGGTGCGAACATTTTCAGGAATTAGTTCTGACATATAGTGCTTTGATATCGCGTAAAATAATCTCTAGACCATTGCCTACTTTTCTGTACGATACGATCAAAGTGTGAAAAATTGGGTGTTGTAGGTATATACGGGTGGAGGTTAACTAACTTCTAATAAGCTGTGGTTTACCAAATGAGCCAAACTTTGCTGCAATTAATACTCCAAGTATCTGTCTTAACTTTGGTATAAATGACGTTATTTCGTTAATCCCTGCGTTCGCAGTGCTGGATTATATTATCGATATTGTCGCTGTTATTTGGTGCCATTTCGAAGATGTGAGCCAATTACTCCAAAGTACTGTGGCAGAATCGGCTGAAACTTTGCACATTACAGGCCAGTGAGTGTACCAAGATGTGCCGAAAGCTATGTCACTAAACCTCGCTCCAATGTTTATAAATGCTAGATTGATTTCTCAAAGTATGGATGGCGATTGCTGCAAAAAGCACTAAGACAGTTGTAAGCGCGTACTCAACGAAGGAAGCGTCATATCGAAAAACAGATTTCATATTCGGATTCAGCAGGTCAAATAACCCCTATAAGCACCTATTCAGCAAAATCGGAGACAAAAAATTTTTTGACCGCATTTGTACTGCGCTTAGCCAGCTTTTCAGTCCTAAAAATAAGGGTTATTTCTTAACAAAAAGTTTGCTAGCACACTAACCAGAAAACCAAAACCCTTGAAACTCACAGACAGTTGGCCCCTATTAGAGCCTAATATTTGGTAAAAAGCTGGGGTAGGCTAGTTGCTGTCAGTTTTATTAGATCGAAAACGGCGCACGGTCACATTGCAACTTTTTGCCAAATTTCAAACTTTGAGCTGTTATAGCTGAAGAAGGAAGCAACGCTCGAACGCCGGAATACTTTTAATATTTAGCACTAGTAACAGTTAACATTTATGGCTGAAAGTTTCAGAATTGGTCAAACCGTTAATCCACACTGAAAAAACCTTTTTGAAAAATCCCATTTTTCGAACTAAAATTTGTACTTTGGCGTCCTGCCAAAAACGGTGTATATGAGATATATTGTTGCCCACCCTAAACGTTTTTAATTTGATATGTTGGCTAACGTTGGGGGGAAAAGTAGGTCTCTTCGACAATGTCGTGCCAACCCGTTCGTAGCCCCCCCCCCCCCTTAAGAAGGTTAAGGATAAACATATAGGGACTAAACAAATTTTCTAGTGGAACTTGAATCCTTCAGCCATCAAAAATTCATTTTTAACAAAATTCAAAAACGAAAATTTATTGAGACCAAATATGTTATTTATTTAAAAATTTAAACTGCATTGCAGAAAATTTAAAATGTTGTCACAACACGGAATAACCACAACATTAATATTGTTGGGTCCTGGGGACTTGGGGAGTGGAGGGGACCTGTATCAATAAAATTTTGAGAGGGCTCGTATTGTGAAACCAATGTTTTGGAGGACCTGTACCATTAAGCATAAATTAACGTTAATTTGTCCCAAAATTAACGTAAAAACACAAATTCGCGTTGTTTAGAAAATTTGCAGCAAAACTTCAATTTTTAGAAATCGTTTTCAAATTTTGGATAATTTGGTTTTTTGGCTAATTTTGGCAAATTTCGGCGGACTGAGCTACTGTCTAATAGAGATGAGCATTTCGGCCCGTCGGCCCGGCCCGGGCCGGGCCGACCTCCATTGGTTAGCGGGCTGGGCCGGGCCGGACTGAGAAATTTTTTAACTGCACGCCGGAGCGGGCCAAAACGGGCCGGATCAACTCTAGAAAACGTTACACTTATTATGTGTGTAAATGTGTAGCTAATCACTTATCAGCTACACATTTACTTCTGATTCTGGTTATGTTATGGCAAAATTTAACATTTCGTAGCATAATTTAGCCTCTCCATCTTGCATTAAAGCCTTTGAAATAATATTGTTAGTAAAATTTTGGAATTTTTCTTTTGGCGGGCCGGGCCGGGCCGAAACATTTTGCCAGCGGGCCGGGCCGGGCCGAAACATTTTGCCAGCGGGCCGGGCCGGGCCGAAACATTTTGCCAGCGGGCCGGGCCGGGCCGGGCAAAATTTTGGAGGGGGCCCTGGCCGGGCCGAAGAAATCCGGCCCGTGCTCATCTCTACTGGCTAATAGTGTTTGAGACCGGCCGGGGTTTCACCGGCCGGCCAGCTACCGGTCTAGAGCAGTTTGCAGTGCAGTTGTTATAACTGCTAGATATTTATTTTCGGATGTTATCTTAGAAAAACAGCACAGCATTGCATAATAAACTAGCAAAATTAGATTTGCACTGGTTTGCACCAAATGTGGTTAGCAAATGGTTAGCGAATTTGCTGCTAACCACTTGGTTAACTAGAAGTTAACCACAAACTATTTTGCACCAAATGTGGTTAACTTAACCACTTGCTAACCAGATGCTAAGCAAGTGGTTAACATGTGGTTGGCTAACCCTGCTCTTGAGCAGGGTTAACCACGAACTTGCGGTGAATTTTCAGGTTCTGGCAAGAAACTTACCGACCAAACCGTACAACTGAGAAGGAATAAATGGAATGTATATTCATGTTGGAGTGGAGTATATATAACATGTTGAAGTGATTCAATATTTGCGTGATTCATGTGTAAGGTTGGTAAGAAAAGTTAAAACTATCTTCTATTGCTCAAATCGATAGTGGTTTTGAAAGGGTAGTTGTATTCGATTTATAATTTTTGTGGAGTTGATCACAAGATGTCACTGCTTTTATATGACCTTTATCTTTTACAATTGCATAGTGAAGTTTTGTCTCACGAATGTTTTGAACTTGCTTTATAAGTAATTATAAAAGTTAGTTTTCGTATAGACAGAAGGCACACGATATGAATTATATAGAACACGACACTGAAATGTGTTTAATCGTGAGTGAAGCCTTTTAAAATGTCAATGTAATTCATTGGATAAACAAGTGCAGCGGCGTAGTCTGATTGGTTCAGAGAAGCCCCGCCCCTAGCTCCTGCTAACCATTTGCTAACCATATGGTTGACTAACCATTTGCTAACCACATTTGGTGCAAGGAAGTTGCTGCTAAGCAAATGGTTAGTTAACCATTTGGTTAGCGAATAACCAAATGGTTAGCAAATGGGGTGCTTCCTAAACTGCGGCCCGGCCCGGCCCGGCCCGGCCCAAATTGCCTAAAATGCGGCCTCATGTTAAATTTTCAAAATACACTAGAATTGGATTTTTGGGCCGCAAATAGCCTAAAGTGCGGCCCTAGGCCGCAAACTTCCTAAACTGCGGCCCGTCATCCTTGGCCGCAAATTGCCTAAAATGCGGCCCAATCATCCTTGGCCGCAAACTGCCTAAAATGCGGCCCGAACTGTCTTTGGGCCGCAAACTGCCTAAAATGCGGCCCGAACTGTCTTTGGGCCGCAAACTGCCTAAAATGCGGCCCGAACAGCCTTTGGGCCGCAAACTGCCTAAAATGCGGCCCGAACAGCCTTTGGGCCGCAAACTGCCTAAAATGCGGCCCGAACAGCCTTTGGGCCGCAAACTGCCTAAAATGCGGCCCGAACAGTCTTTGGGCCGCAAAATGACTAAAATGCGGCCAGAACAGCCTTTGGGCCGCAAACTGCCTAAAATGCGGCCCGAACTGTCTTTAGGCCGCAAACTGCCTAAAATGCGGCCCGAACAGTGTTTGGGCCGCAAACTGCCTAAAATGCGGCCCGAACAGCCTTTGGGCCGCAAACTGCCTAAAATGCGGCCCGAACAGCCTTTGGGCCGCAAACTGCCTAAAATGCGGCCCGAACTTTTTGTTTCCTGCTCGGGGGGGGGGGCATAGTTTGGGGGGGGGGGGGTTGGACGTGTCAGGGGTATCTCCCCAAATTATTTGGCCAGATGCTCCATATTTGATGACGTACCCTCCCCCTCGAATTCCCCCCAGCCCTTTTCGGAGACAAAAACTAAATAAAGTTGCCTAAAAAGTAGTAATGTTTTGAAAATAACTGAGTAAGAGTAAAATAAGAGAAACCACGATGAGACTCAGTGTAAGCAGTGTTCTTCCTAATTTCAATGCATTTCTGTGCTGGAATCATTTGAATACTGATGTCAATTTTTTGTTAAGCAAAAGATGGGTCTAATGATGATATTAAGTTCTAGGTATTCTTCACATAAATCAGCAATATCATTTGATCAAAATTTTGGTGTATTCAAAGCAGTGTTGGCATCTGGGATGGGATCCCATGGGATGGGATGGGATGGGATTGAAAACTGTTTGATTAAAAACGAAAACTAAAAAAAGATTCCACCATGTGGGATCAGTGGGATTTTGTGGGATCATTTTGCCTTACAATTGTCCTCAAACACCGTTTCCCAATTTTGAAAGGTGCAATGTTTTGGTAAATTTGGCATAAAACGTCTGTTT
Organism: Trissonchulus latispiculum; assembly: GCA_030248195.1. Classification (NCBI taxonomy): domain Eukaryota; kingdom Metazoa; phylum Nematoda; class Enoplea; order Enoplida; family Ironidae; genus Trissonchulus; species Trissonchulus latispiculum. The sequence continues at coordinate 37,330 of JASAND010016157.1, forward strand.
GGCGTTTTGATGACTACCAGCCAACAAAGCATGGAGATTTTTAAGGTTCTGGTATCGCCTTTTGTAAATGTAACCTTACAGGCTCCAATTTTTATGATGAAAGCAGATGAAAATTTTTTAACATTCTGGGACCAGTCCCGCATTTTTAGGTGAAAAGATAAAAATCTTTGGTTTTTGCAACTATTCTCTCAGTTCGTCATTGATACACCTGATTGGTTGATATAAATGGAAAGAGGTCACCGAAAAGAACATTTTTGCTTTTACGGCTTTGAGCTATATGTTAAGCCGGGGGGGGGTCAATCATGACAGGTTTTTAGATTATGGATTTCGTTCATTTTCACACATAAACTAAGTACTAACGTACTAACCACATAATGTCGTGCATTACCAAGTCCACATTTTTTGTTGTTTTATTCAGTTCTCCGCAAGTTCGAACATCAACTGTGTGCAATTTGGATATGAGCGAGTACGAGAGTTCTGCAGCCAATTGAAGCAAATTTTCGCTAGTAAGCTTCAAGTTTTTATAAATAAGGTATGAGGGATAGTGCCTTACCAAATTTTGCACTGGGTCCACGCTGTGGCACTGAATAAGTGCATATAGCTAAGGTGAATTTTCTCAATAACCGAAGGAGATGCGGCTTAAATTTTAGAGACTCTGTAAAATATCCCACTTAATAGACAATAAAATTTGTAAAAATTAGTTAAATTGGAGAAGATCGAAACAATTACTCCAAAATGGGCCCCCTTCAGTTAGTATAGTCAGGGGGGGGGGGGAAGAAAAGCATAAATAGGGAAGCAAGCCTCCAACTTTTTCTTCGTTTGGATTTGGATCGGTTTGAGTATACCGTTATGTACCGTGGGCTAATACCTATTTAATCGTGTATTAGAACTTCTCTTATACCTCACTCAGCTTTGGCAGTAACAGGATTTGTCCATGTTTTTTACCCGCAAATCGGGAAAAAAATATGGCACGGATTTCTAAACCATTTAAAGTGCTTTAAAAGCATTGTTTCAGCTGTTTTCAGCTTGCAAAACTACGTAGGCACCCTTCTAACCTCACAGCAAGCTTAAAACCCCGATGTTTTGGTCAAAATGCCAAATCCGTCGTACCTAACCTGTTTGGGCATGAAACCTGCTGTTTGAAAAGAAGAAGGCACTTGGTTAATTAAATGCAATCTAATAAATTGCTTGTTTTTTATGTTTTGCTTTATTTGTTTTATGTTTTTCTCTGTTTTATATGAATCTCGTGCATTATGCATTTTAGGCATTTTGCGGCCCAAAGACAGTTCGGGCCTTATTTTAGTCATTTTGCGGCCCAAAGACTGTTCGGCCGCATTTTAGGTATTTTGCGGCCCAAAGACTGTTCGGGCCGCATTTTAGGCATTTTGTGGCCCAAAAACAGTTCGGGCCGCATTTTAGGCAGTTTGCGGCCCAAAGACAGTTCGGGCCTTATTTTAGTCATTTTGCGGCCCAAAGACTGTTCGGGCCGCAGTTTAGGCATTTTGCGGCCCAAAAACAGTTCGGGCCGCATTTTAGGCAGTTTGCGGCCCAAAGACAGTTCGGGCCTTATTTTAGTCATTTTGCGGCCCAAAGACTGTTCGGCCGCATTTTAGGTATTTTGCGGCCCAAAGACTGTTCGGGCCGCATTTTAGGCATTTTGTGGCCCAAAAACAGTTCGGGCCGCATTTTAGGCAGTTTGCGGCCCAAAAACAGTTCGGGCCGCATTTTAGGCAGTTTGCGGCCCAAAGACAGTTCGGGCCGCATTTTAGGCAATTTGCGGTCAAGGCTGTTCGGGCCGCATTTTAGGCAGTTTGCGGCCCAAAGGCTGTTCGGGCCTTATTTTAGTCATTTTGCGGCCCAAAGACTGTTCGGGCCGCATTTTAGGCATTTTGTGGCCCAAAAACAGTTCGGGCCGCATTTTAGGTAGTTTGCGGCCCAAAGACAGTTCGGGCCGCATTTTAGGCAGTTTGCGGCCCCAAAGGCTGTTCGGGCCGCATTTTAGGCATTTTGCGGCCCAAAAACAGTTCGGGCCGCATTTTAGGCAGTTTGCGGCCCAAAGACTGTTCGGGCCGCATTTTAGGCAGTTTGCGGCCCAAAGACAGTTCAGGCCGCATTTTAGGCAGTTTGCGGCCCAAAAACAGTTCGGGCCGCATTTTAGGCAGTTTGCGGCCCAAAGACAGTTCGGGCCGCATTTTAGGCAGTTTGCGGCCCAAAGACAGTTCGGGCCGCATTTTAGGCAGTTTGCGGCCAAGGATGATTGGGCCGCATTTTAGGAAATTTGCGGCCAAGGATGACGGGCCGCAGTTTAGGAAGTTTGCGGCCCAGGGCCGCACTTTAGGCTATTTGCGGCCCAAAAATCCAATTCTAGTGTATTTTGAAAATTTAACATGAGGCCGCATTTTAGGCAATTTGGGCCGGGCCGGGCCGGGCCGGGCCGCAGTTTAGGAAGCACCAGCAAATGGTTAACCACATTTGATGCAAACGGCCGTTGGAGTCCATTTTAAGCTTATGTAGTTGCTCTATTTTGTAAATTTCTGATTGGTCATTTGTATCCCACCCGGCGGCCGGCCGGTCGGCCGGTCGGCCGTTAGCCGGCCGGCCTCACCTGCCTCCGGCCGGCCGGCCGGCGAGCAAAAGTCGTCGGCCGGCGGACTGGCCAATGCCATCAAACTGGCCAATGGTTCAGGCTGAAAACAGTAATATTTGCTGACATATCCATAATCATTTCACAAAGATAATTGATCTGTTTAAATTCAGCTCCATTTAAATTATTTCATCACCATTCAAATGATACACAACATGGTGGGTTTCGCTTAAAATTTCAAAACTTTTAGAAAAATGTTAATTTAAAGTGTTGTTTAGCAGCTATAATCGTCTTAGCAAGAGCTAACCACTGCAGTTGAAATTAACAGGATCGGGCTCTTTTGAAAAAGTAAGCTTTGGTGAGCAAGTAAGATTTTAGAATGGGTTAATATCAGACATGTGCAGGAGGGGAAGTTCTGGGGGGGGGGGGTGAAGGGCGGCCGAAGGCCGCCGAAAAACCGGATTTTTCCGGTTTTTTTACCGGAAAAACCCGGATTCTGGGGGGGGGGTGAGGGACCCCTCTGGGGGGGGTGAGCTCAGGCCTGGGGGTGTGAAAAACCCTCCCCCCCCAAACCCCCCCAAGCACACGTATGGTTAATATGTATGTATATGTCGGCTATAGGCCTGCATTACGGCAATGAAGTTTCATCTGCCGACCCGGGCGGGCCAAAAAATTTTTCACGGGCAAGTGCAGGTTTCTAATCGTTTATACTACACCGGCTGGCGGTCTCATCTCAGCTTTCCAGGTCAATGGCATTTGGCAAGCATTAGCATGATTTGCACAAAACCCGAGTTAATTTTTAAAATGAAATTAAATCTTTGAATAGGTTCAATTACTTATTTTCTAATTATTTAATTTATATTAGTCAAGTAAACCTATAAAAGGAATGAATGCTGATAATTAAATGATCTATCCACTATGACGCTAATGTTCACATTGTGTTCATACAACTTTAACATCAACTACTAGTTTTTACATTGTTTCCATCATTTCTAAATTTGTACTCAGCAGCTAATGATCCTTCATTTTTAGATCTCCGAGTCTGAAAATGAGCTTCATCAAGTCTAACTTTCATTTCATGTAGTTAAGTTTTAGACCCAACTGACGTGGGAGGGTCCTCTCAGGCCCCCCAGTAAAGCTTTGTCATTTTTGCCATCCAGGCTTATGAAGCTGAATTATATACTCTCTCTCCATAAGATGCTCCACACATTCATCTCTATGCGTGTGTGCTGCGCGTAAAATAAGATTAGTTGCTGTCGGCAAAAGATCAAAGGACCCTGCAATTGTGACACAGAAAATGATATAAAGCTGCTCTACGCAAAACTTGACAGTATAAACATCGTGTGATAAAAAAATTCCTAGGGTGGAGGGGGATATAGAATCGAATTATCTATATGGCTCAAAAACATATATATATAGCTCAAAAATCCCACCAACCTGCCCCCCTTGTTCAAATGTTTTCAATGTCTGATGTAGGTGTCAAAACTCGTTAATTTGAAATTTTCAAAAATTTTCACGAAATAGGCACTTTCTACATATTTTCAAACTGGATGCATCCTAACGAGACTGTTTTTTGACTGCAGTCTACTATATATTTGATCAAAAACATCTAGTGTGGCATTAAACAGAGTGTTGTAAAAAACGTTAAAAGCGATTTTCGAGAGTGTAACTTTTCACTGTGTGGTCCTCTGGACTTCTTGTGGAAAACATCACCTATGCAAAACACATCTTGTTTCAATTTTTATAATATGAAAGCTATTAATAGTGGTCGTTAAGACATAAAACAAACTAAAAATAGAATATCAAAAGTGAAAAATAAACAGATGAAAATAGAAGAAAAGACTTGGAAAACTTAAAACTATTAGCCGCATTATGTTTTATACGTTTTTGTTAACAAAGCTGTTTCCATTTAATTTCATAATTCTGTTATTTCCTGTCAACACAAGTAAACACTGCTCGTGTGGGCCGAAATGCGACTCTTGAAGGAATAGTCAAGCAGTCAAGGCTTTCACAATCCACCCTAACTCGGTAGTCGGTATATATCTCAAAATTTCGAACTCGAAAATTAACTACCTCCCTTTTAATTACGTTATTAAACGTTATCACCAGCCTAAATGCCTCAATAAAACTATCATCTCTAAGTACCGAAATCAGATTCACTTAGTTCAATGTTTATTGAACAATAAACTTAATTGCACCTTCATTCAGAAAGAGTTTCTCTTGCCAGTTTTCAAATCATATTCATCAACTCAAAGGGGTTTGCCGCCTCGCACATTGCTACAAATAGGATTTTTATGACAGGGCTTCCCGAAGAGGGGAAACCATAAAATATAATTTAGTATCATAGTGTCCACTTTTTATGAGTTGCCCCAGGTCAATCTTTTGACCTCTCCGGCCTTCCAACTGTTGTGAGATCGGATTACACCTGGATTAGTGGCAAAGGAAAGAACTAATTACAAGGTTAATTAACAAGATTACGGTAGTGTTGTTATGTGTCTACATCGCTGGCTACCGTAATCCTGGACCTATACACAAATCTTGGGTATTATACCTGCACAACGTTGGGGCTTTATGTTTAATGTTTCAAATAAACACAATCTAGTTTTGAAAGACAGATAAAATTTAGACGGTGATGTCGTATAAAACCGATACATATTTTGCACTATATGAAAAGTATATACAACTTTGCAGAATTTTTAAAATATGGATGAAAGACTGGGGCACGATTTTAAAACGTTATTTATCCTTTGCCAAATAATATGTTGTTATGGCGTTTGTGATTAAAGCTAATTAATGTAACATGTAATTAACTAATTTGGTTAAATGAACAAGAAAAATAATCGGGTTTTGTCAAGATCAAGATTGCTAGAGAGTCACAAGAATAAGCGAGATAAAATTTTCGCAGTGCTCCCCCTCTGGATGTTTTGACCACCAAATCACAGGTAGACAAAAAGGGGGATTCTCTCTTCGAAGAAGTCGCTCACTAGTGGTGCTAAAATTGCTCTCACAAGGGATCAGAACTTTGGCTATAAGGGGTAAGAAATCGCCCCAAAAAGTTCCAGGCTCTGATTTCCACAGTTTTCAGACATCGGCGGATTTTTTACTAAAATAGTTTTTGCTGAATATCGTCCAAAAATAGGTTGCTCTTGTTAAAAAATTATTTTCAGTTAAAAATTTGCAAAACGAGTGAAAGTTTAGCAGAAAAGATCCCCCCAAATTAGCTACCACAAGGGTCAGTGGAATTTCACCTCCCGTCCAGGTATGCCAAAATCATGAAAGGAAAACACTGAAGGCTGGTAAATCCAAGAAATCTTAAAACTTTGTAACTTGAAAAAATTTAAAATTCTAGGTTGGTACTTTTAGAAATTTCTAGAAATCGGCAAGAAAATTTTCCTCATTTCTAGAAATCGGTAACAACCTTGCGGAATTCGAGAAATCGGCAATATTTGCGCTCGTTCTAGAAATTACGCGAAATTATTCTATTAATTAGGCGAACATTACTTTTAGTTTGTGACCGAGCTAAGGCCGACGTAAATATATATATAGACTGTAAACCAGTGTGATTGACTTAAAATTTCAAATTGACATATATTTGAACAATTTCCGATCTACCTTCAGAAACTTTAGTTTATAAATTTTGAAACTGTAACGGGCGTTTTCCAACTCTTTGTCAAAAATTTGTGTTAACTTGGTTCATAGGATCATTGAAGTTCTCGGTCGTTTCCAGATTACCCCTACCAGTGAAAATCCTTAATACTCGACCAAATTAGCTAAAATTTGGAACGGGTATGTTCCTGGCCACACTGAGATCAAATATTGAACAAAATTTAAATTTCGCGAAATTCGAGTTTTTTGATTTCTTTTCGGGATCGTAGAATACGAGTCCGAAGTCCATTTTTCGATTCGGCTTTTCGTTAGCTCCATACATTAACATAGGGCCATTTCGCAAAAACAGCTTAAACAGCTTAGCCTAAACTTGCATTTATTTACGAATAAGTTCCTCGGCTTAAACGGTTTAAATGGCTTGAATTATGCCGTTTAAGCTATGCCGTTTAAGCCGCCTAAACCGTTTTAGCCGTTTAAGCCGCTTAAGCCGATTATTTATGAAAAGGAATTTTTAAGCCGTGTAAGCTTTTTACGAAAAAGGCCCATAGGGTCGGGTCCTGGAAGGGGCTTGTCCCCAGAAAATTTTGAGGGGGTTTGTACCTTGAACTGAAATTTTCAAAGGAGCTTGTACCTCAAAAATAGATTAGTGAAATTTTTCGAAAAACTAAAGCTAATTTTATTATATTTTACAACTAAATCTTCAATTTTTAGAAAAAATGTAAACATTTTGGGCGATTTTAACGAAAAAGTAAAAAGTGTAACCAAAACTTCCGGAAATATTTTATAATTTTAGTGTATTGTAGTGTAATTTTTTCCGGCCATTTTTGTCTAGCCCTTGGCTATTTTCCCTTATCCCCG
>JASAND010016158.1:0-11272 GCA_030248195.1 Trissonchulus latispiculum
CTTTTTCACATTTTTCGGGGTTTATTTAGTAATGAAGGGATTTTGAGTGGGGACCCACCCTTGAGTTGAGATAGGAGGTCCCTTGGTTACGACCTCGTGTTCTGAACTGAGTTAAGTCTAGGGAATAATTCTTCCCACAGCCGGCAATTAGGAATTGCCGGCCATATTCGTAAAGATAGGCACTACTGAAGTTAAAACTATTGTCTGTAATTGTGTTGTGTTATTTGTGTAGGTCGGCTACCTAAAATTAATAGGAATTAAAACTCAGAAACGGTTTTAATTACTAATTATTCAGCCTTTTGAGGGGAATGGCCGGCTTCCCCAAAGTTAATTTAATCAAGCTGTCCTTAGCGGAATTGGTTATTGTTGTTTAGTAATAATTGCCGAGCAATTATTACTCGTTTAACTTTCCAGCAAAACTTTCAAAGTTTCAAAGTTTATAGTCTCTGGTTAAAAGTTCAAACTTACAAAATCTGGGCTCCAGACGGAGACCCGTTAATTAGTCGTTTGTGTAGTTATTGGTGAGATTGTGACCATAAATGTGTGAATGTGAACCCTAAATTTACGTAGTTGGCTTCTTGGGTAAACTCCTTATGGATTATGAGGTTCCAAGTTTAGCCCTTTTTCAAGTGTGAATTCTGAACCAAAATTGTGTGACTGTGAGTGTGATTGAGGGCTTACCATGTAGACTCCCTTCGTTTGATAAGGGTCTTGGAAATGCCAGAATGAATGTGTAATTGCTCAGATATTAGGCAAAACTGGGCCAAATTGAGTAGCAATTTGGCCCTTAATCATAAATAATTCGGGGATCTACTTCGGTTATAACCTAGACGCGTGTTTAACGTGAAATTGCCCGTTTCGGAGTGAATCCAGTCTAAAATTTGGCTTGCATATTGTTCTGTTTAACGGTTAGGGCAGATTCTGCAGCCTAGGGTCATGGGGACCCCCTATTAGGTCTGCAGATCTGTCGGAATTCCGGTCATCCGTGTAGGTCGCCCTGCGATTAGGGGACGGATGAGCCGCAACCATGAAATCCAGCACTAACCGGGTTAGAAATGAAGCTAATGCATGAAATAGGAAGAAATTTGTCACAATTAAAAGTCTCATAACAAATGTCCTATTAGCGGACTGATAGTTCAATTAGTTCTAGGTAACAGAATGGTTGCAGTCTTATTGTATTAATTACCTGACGTTCTTAATAATTGGGAAATAGTTAGGTCTAGTCAGGATAGGGATATTAATGGTCTTGGCCTAAACTTATCATGGGCTCACGGTCGTTACCGTAATCATCTAACTTCCCATGTCAAAGGCCAAAAGACGAGCCAAATTAAAAGAAAAGAAGTAGACTCGTGCTGAGATTCGAACTCAGATTCTCTGGATTAGTAGGTCCAGTGCTCATCCATTGAGCTACACGGGTTACAATTAGAACAAGTTCAAGCTAGCCTATATAAGGAAGCAATGTAGCAATTTAGCACGTGTGCAGTTCAGTTAGCACATTGCAAGTGCAAATTACGCATATGTGAAAGCAAACTTTAATTGTGTTTTTCTCATTAATTACTCAACATTTTTTGGTGCTGTAAGCACAAAAAATGTTCAGTTTTTCAAGCTCTACAAAAATATATAACTTTTACCCAAATTCGTGCTCTTCAAAATTCCTCAAATTTATATGCCAGTTTTGCGCAAATGTAAACAAGCTCAAGTGAAAGGGTGGTAGATTGCGCGTCTATCACTCGGCTGGCTGCCAGGGTTGCCAGCGCCGGATCGAATAGCGGTTCGGTACGGTTCCCCGAGCTTCTTAGGTAGTTATGTGGAAAGTAGTTAGCTATTTAGTTCGGTTAGGTCGGTAGGTCGGTAAGTAGGGACTGCGTAAAATGGCTGCTGAGACAGTGAGTGAGTGAGTTTTTGCACTTTTGGTAATGAAAATAGTTGAGATAATTATATGCAAAAACTCACTCACAAAGCAGCATTTTAGTTTATTTTTATTCAACTATAGGTAGGAAAACTGATTAGCCATAGAATGATAAATAAAATAATCAGCAATATTAATCCATAAGTTAGCATTACGTAGGTTCCAGTAATTTAATTACTTAGGTAGTTAGGCAGTAGCTAGGTTAAGTGTAGTAAATAACAAATACCTGACCATCTTCCAACCTTAGAAATTCATTTAAAAACATCAAGTTTTGCATACGGTTAAGATTAGCAGCGGGCCACGGGAAACAAGACTGTTTCCCGTGGCAAATAAGCCTGTTTCCCGTGGCAAATCAACGAAATTGGGCCAGAACTAGGCCAGAAATGCAAGTTTTGTTGGGTCATTTAATCTGTTCAAGCTAACCTGTGAGTTTCTGTCAGAATCGGTTTGTATTAATCTAAGACGGGCCAGGCGGCCCGGTTTGTGCAAGAAAAGGATAGAAACTAGCAAGGTTTTCAAATAAGGTACGAATAGCGAAGTTTATACGTTTTTAAGAGTTGTTTCGTCTAATTGCAAGTCATTAAGACCTAATTTGGGGCCAGACGTGAGAACATTACGAATCGTTTTGTCTGCGCAAAGAATTACCTCAAGTTTAATCAAAATCAACAAGTTGCAATCTAAAATGGCCAAGAAGGTCTGTTTTGTGACAAGAAATTACTAAGAACGGTTAATTTTGTCAAAAAGGCAATAGCCCATGGTTTGGTGTCATTTCGTCAATTCACAAGTTCAAATAGGGCCCAAAATGCACATTTTGGACCAGGAAAGCGAAAGAACGAGTAATGGTTGCTGGGTTCGATTCCCGCACCGTGACCTTGTATTAATGGGTTTTAACCCATTTGATTCAGGTGCGCGGATCGTCTCTAGTTCGGAATCAGAGCCAGTGAGCTAGTCAGACTTGGATCAGTCAGTCGAAGTGCTTAATCCAGGAACTTTGGTCAGAATCAGTATTTTGGGTTGATTATTGGATCCGGAGGAGATCCCAGATTTGGAGAATCAGACAGACTTTTGTGGAGCCGAATCACTGTAGGTACCTTGTGGACTTAGAGCATAACTAAGGTCGAGATCAGAGAGGAATCCAGCCGGCACTTGATATCACTTGGGCAAACTATAACGTGGACCTTGACATTCAAAATCACTCAGTACTTCTTTGCTAAAAATGTACAACCTCATCCAGTTCAACCTTCTCGCCTCCGGGGCTCAGTCCCCCTGTCTCTGGCTTGAGCTTAGGTAGCAGCCAGAAATTCATTGTATCTTGAGAGCGGAAGAAACCGAAGAAGCCCAAATCCTTAAACTTTGTGTAACTGTGTTAACTTTCCATTAATTAGAGACAAGTAAGGAAGGACCACCTAAACCCCCAACTGTTTCGCTCATCCTCAAATTCTATCTCACATAGCATCCCTGAACTGAGTGTCGGAGCGAAAGCGGTGTCCGACTTTCAGGGGCTCACCCAAAGACCGTCCCTAGGTTAATAATTAGTAACTTAGTTTGTTGTGATATTAGTTTTGACAGTGCTATTGTAAGGGGACGTATAAAGAGTAACAAAGCACAAGCATATAGGGCAACACACAGCATGTAGGGAGATTGAGTTAGAAAGAGTTAGTAGAGTAGAAGGGTGTAAAAGGCGTTAAGAGTATCGACCTTGTCCCAATAACTTAATCAAAGTTTGGTAATATTATCCCAGACGGGAATAATATTAATAATAACCTAGAAAGGGAAATTATCTGGCAACTCTGGTACAGTAAACTTGTACTGTATCTGATTGTACTGTTACCTAATCTTTGATATTGTAGTGATTGTTAGTTTGAACGCACAGAATTGTACGAATTGTAATTGTAGTGTTTTCATTAAATTACCAGTTTGTTAGTTACCGAGTCTTATCACAAGCAACAAAGGCGCGTTTGCCTTCGACTACGGTGCGTTTACCGTATAAGCTTATTACAAGCAACCTAAGGCGAGTTAGCCTTCACACACGGTGCGTTTACCGTGCAACAGCCGAAAGAAAGAACCAACGATCCAGAGAGGAAGAACTCATCCAAATCCAGTGCTCATCAAGGAAGCAAGTGCTGACCCCGCTTGCTGTTCAATTGGCAATCATCAAGGAAGCAAGTGCTGACCCGACCCCTCTTGCTATCCGATTGGAAATCAACTCAGGAGCCTCAAACGAACTCACCGACGAAGACCCCTACCAAGGTTGGCCGCAGAGAATCTCTGATTTTGGAACACCACCTTTCAGAGATCTGGTGCTTAAGTCTGCTTCATTGCGAACAGACGTGCTGACCTTCCGTGTAAAGAAGAGGAGTTTAGAGTTTAGAGCAGATCGTATCTTGGATCTTGCTCAGTTCATTACACATACTTACCGAAGATGATTCCATTGAGAAATAAAGGTATGGAGCCTAACCTAACACTACAGAAAACTCTAATACTGAATCGAGACTGGTGTTGATCCAATACGTCACCAAGGCATGAGAGCCACGAGGGTCTTTAAGGTGGCGATTCCTTTTGGGCACATATTGTTGGTTGACGATTCAAATCAAGATGAAATTTGATGAAACTTTCCAAAATAAGTACTTTTAGCGTTGTAACACCCTCCGCGCAATCCTGCTTCAATCCTTCGACGTCTCCGTTCAGGGCGCTTTTTACCGATTTTTGACACCTAGACAGTAACTGCATAGCTATAATTATATTCATTCGAAAGATGTTGTTGAGGTCTACATTTTTGCTTTTTGAAGCACCTTTCTAGCTTCTCTCTATAGAGATATATAGCTGATTTTCTTGTTTTGGCGTTGAAAACTTGAATTTTTTGCAGAAATCAAACAAACCGCCACTTCTTGAGCTGCGCAAGCCCTAAAATTAAACTAAGGGTGTCAATTTGAAGAACTCGTCGAGGTCGATTATTCGTGGTGTTGTCGTCTTCTAGATGCTATCCCGTACTCTGCTATCATAAAAATGTAGTTTTTACAAAAACATGACCTAATGTTTTCCAGCGATTGTGGAGCATTTACTATGCAAGCTAGAGGGTTGCCACTTGCTAGACTAGACGTATATATTTTACACAAAAGTACCCAGGGACCCTTTTGTAGTTGCCCCGATGGCTGCTTTCTAGCTAAAGTGGTCGCCTGCCAAAGTTGGGAAAAATAGGCAAGATCCAGGTTGCGCATACATTTTAGTTAATTTCTTTATAACGAAGGCCGGTTTCATAATAATAAAAAAGGGTCAACAGCTATTTGATAATGGAATCGAATGATATATATGGCCGACGCCTCACGAAAAAATTTACTTTACACCGGATTGCACCAATGAGGGTTAGCTCGGTGTTAAGCTAACCTCGAGGTTAACTCAGAGTTAACCTGATAATTCTCAGTTAATCCGTTGCACCAAATCAGGTTAAGTTAACCTCGAGGTTAACTCCGAACTAACTTGGTCTTTAGCGGCAGAAACTTAATCCTGAGTCCTATCAGGATTAACTGAGGACTAACTCAATTTATAAGATTTCTGCTTTCGTTTTTCGGAAAAGTTCGTCACGGGCTGTTCAAACTATTGTTTATACATGTTTCATATTTTTAGAAAAAGATTTTCGCACTTTAGTTTTGAATGTTCCTCCCGAGATTCGATCCACTACTTCAGTTTTAGCCTTGAGCTCAGATTTAAGGAGATTTAAGACTTAGCTCGGAGCTAACCTCAAGGTTAAATTAGTCGCCAGCTACCCTTGACAAATGATGATTGGATACATTGACTAAAGAAACGAATCTTATTGGTTGAAGATAACCCTGAGCTGCAGCTTAGGGTTTGTTATTCTTGACAAGACCTAAGTTGGTGCAACGGCCTAACTTTAACCCTAAGCTGTAGCTCAGGTGCAGAATAGCTAACACCGAGTTAGCTCGGTGTGTTAAGCTAACACCGAGCTAACTTAGTCCGATTTGGTGCAATCGGGCGTTAGTCTGCACAAAATCTGGAAAATTAAATTACTTCGAAAATGCAGTAAAATAATTTCCGAGAACCAAAGTTATAAGTTCACTGTAGAAAAAGAAAATATGCTATATTTCGATATGAAAATGGCTTCTTAACTCCAAGAAATGAAAGAGTAATAAGGGTTCAAAGTTGATGTCTCCAAAAGGAATCATCACCTTAAGTTAAAGTCTCTAAAGTACGGTAATAACGTCTGGAATACATAAAAACAACAGCAAGGACAGTAGTCATCCGAGGAGAAAGTACATTAATGCCTACTGAATGCCTTAGGAGAACAAGCATAGCATGTGTGGTAGTTTATGAAACAAAGTTTGTCTGTAATTTTAGAAAGCACATTCCTTGAAAACCAATCCGGTCATGTGGGAATCCAAAGAATATGGAAACCGCAATTATGGCATATCAGTCAATGTGATTGTTTTGTCGCGTAGGTAGACCACAATAAAAAAGTAGTTCTGAACGTTTTGTATATGTGACATGTGTAACCTAAAGCACATAATAGAGTATTGTTAAATAATGATAGGTATTATATTCTCGACACTAAATCGAGGGCGAGACACTCCCTACCTGGCAGATTCCACCTTGAATTTTCTGCAAGCTTTAATAAAATAAATGCGTGTCTGCTCATTGATTGCCTAGCTCGTGGCTGATGAATTGTTGCGAAGGCATTTTCTAGGTATTATTTATTAGCATTGATGCAGTTTCTTAGGCGTAGGCAAATTCTGATGGGCCTCTTTCTATGTATATGCTGTTGCACCCAAAGCATGCTACCGGGTCACCGGGTCAGTTCGGGTCACTTTTGGACCGGGTCACCGGGACAAGAGCTTCGACCCGGTTTTCTTAATTAAGTATAAATTTTAGAGATTTTTGGCTTAAATTTTAGGTCTAATTTTTATATGGTGCTCATACAAAATTTGTAAATGTCTTAAATTTGTCTTCGACTAATTTTTATATGGTGCTCATACAAAATTTGTAAATGTCTTAAATTTGTCTTCGACTTCAGAAGTTTCGCGGCTTGAGGTTCGTTTAATCTGGTCTCCAGCAGAAGTCATATCGGTTTGCCTCATTATTGTACTGCATAGACCTGCTTAGAACCCATTCTTTAGCAAATTTTTGTTGCCAACAGAGCAGATATTGAATATAACTGATTAAATTTCGCAATGTAGACAAAAACCAAATTAGTCCAAGTCCAAAAACCAAGCCCCCAATGTTGGTTAAGTTTTTAGTTTCTTCTAAGTAGTGCATAGTGCAAAGTTTTTTTGGACGGATAACTTATTGCTTTTGGCAATTTATTTCTACTTTCGTTTACAAAATGCCGCAGTCATATTCTAATTTTTCATAAACCTTGAATAAATGTTCACCATAGGCTTTAACCATGCTTTAACGGTGGTGAAGCAAGGAAATAAAAATTAAGCTGTTTTTTTGGAAAATTAAAAATTTGTCAAATATTTTGGATTTTTTTGAAAAACCGGGTCACCGGGTCAGAGCTCAACCGGGTCAAGTCTAAGTGACCCGGTTCCATCACTGTTGGACAGAACAGCCATTTTACATTACCTTACATTACAACCAGCAACATTTCGGAAAATCAAATAGACACTGTGCATTTGCGAAAAGTTGTAAGGAATATAAATTTGAAAAAATATTTTTTAAAGTAACAGACAGAAAAAGTCAAAACAGGTGGTAAGTTTTTCATTGAATGGCATGTAAACTAACTTATATGCAGGATGATCTCTCTGAATAAAGTACTCTGCAAGGTTCACACAGCCTTTGATTACTACAAAAAATATCTGTACCGTGCTTTATTGGTGCAGTAAAAAATTAGTTGAACTGAAAATTTAGCTAAACGGAGATACACAATCGTTTGAAAATCAAAAGTGGCAGAAAGTCAAATGTCACGCAAAACAAATTTGTTCTTTTCAAAATATCTAATTCAGACGTGAAATCCCAGCTAATAGAGCCAAAGGAAGTAGCGGTGAAGAATCAGGGGAGGTACTCGAGACCTTAATTTCTGCTGCTAAATATCCTAAATTCGATGCCTGATGATACGGGTGGACCAATTTTTGCCATTTTGTTTAGCAAGAAAAACAATTTTTTGAATCTGAGAACCTGTAGGAATAGGGAGGATTTCTGTAAACGAATCGATAGAGGGCATTACTGTGAACTTGCATGCAAAAATTCTTTAGTTTGGCCATCTTATGAAAGTTAGAGGATAAAGTCGATAATTCGATTTCTATGCCACTTCTAACTTACTTGTACAAAAATACGCTAGCCAGCATTTATTTATGGAATGAATGAAATACAAAAAGCATGTAAATAAAAACAACTCTTAGAAATAAATAAGCATACAACCAAATAATGTGTATACAATTACAAGTATAAAATGAAACCAAGGCAAATAATTCATTACAAGGATAATTCATAAATCAGTTAACAACAATCATATAAATACAAAATTTAGTAAAGCAAACTCTGCTGTCTTATACACCTGCTTGTATAGCCCATAACTTATCAATATCAAAATTCATACGTACTTCTATATACTATTAGAAGTATGCCACTTTGGCTTCTGCAATGTCTACGGAAGGGTCGCCAAAATTTATATACCCATCCTATTTAAGGACGGGTTAAAAGACTGATATGCACTTTGGGAAATGGGTCTCCATTAAGGGAAGAGCGGAGGATCGCTGAAACAGGCTCATATTAACGGAATCCGATTGGCTGCAAGAGCTTCCCTCCACCTGAAACGGAAACCTCTTTTGGCGACCACAAAGTTTGAAAAACGTTTATATTTTCAAAATAAACTATATACCGCAATGTTTTGCAATAGCCCTCTCCTCTCCCCAAAAAGGGAGGGGAGCTTCTGTAATTTAACGCCAAAGTGGCTTACTTTTCTTTTAATACACAATCATCAATTTATGATTATAAATCTTTGCAGATTTGTGCCGTCATGGCCGAGTAAGGACAACCAAGGAAAGACAACTTTCCCATATTCCCATATCAAAACATGCAATGCGTAAAAAATGAATCAATTATACAAACACAAAACCAGATGGGACCATAAAATTTGTCTTGGCCTGCTAAACCCTTTAGAAATCTTTTTAATTAAACATTAGTGTTAAAACCTAATTCAACAGATACAAACCTGAATTGTACCTAACCGAGTGAACACAAAACTGGGCTTTTTCAGTGGGGGGACTCTACCCCATCCCCACTTTTTTGGGCTTCCTCCACTCAGTATAAGGTGCCCAGAAAATGCCAAATTTTAAGATTTAGCGGTCAAATATTCCGGCGTCGCCGAAAAGTTTTGGTCCAAAACCGTTATCGTCTATTTTGGTACTCAAACTCAATTTTGAGCAGTTATTACCATAGTTATAGCCACTAGCGTAGATATGGGGGTGGGCGCCCCCCCCCCGAAATGGCTTTGCCCCCTGAAAAAATTGGCCAGAAGAAACAATTTAAGCCCGGGCGTAGGGCGGGCGTTTAAATTTATCATAAACACAAAGAAAGTGTATTAAAATGCCCCAAAAATTAGTGCATTTACACTTCATTGAAAATTTTTCGTGCCTTCGGCGCGACTTCATTATTGGCATATTATATAATTAAACCTTTATTAGTTTGCTTTACTTTACTTTGCCTTGCAAGCTTTTTAGTTTCATAAACTGCATTATTGCAAACATGATTGTTTTAAATGGTGGATAACTGGATACAGTAGCGTAGGTACAAAAAATTTTCAGGAGGGGGGCGGTTTTGTTCTAACCGTTTCTCTTTGACCGAGGACTTTTGAGGGGGGTAAAATTTTCTAGTTTTGCGTAACATGCACACTGCGTATTATACTACAAGTTGCCCTATTAATTCAAAAATCTTCTATTGTTCATGCTTTCGATTTGTTACAACTGAAAGCGTTACCCTAAGTCGCAAATGGGGGTCTGGGGACGGAGCCCCCCATAAGTTGAGAAAAAATTTAACGCTATCGAAACGCTATTAAACGCTTAAACGCTATTAAACGCCATTAAACGCTATTTAACGAAACATTTAATTCTTTATAAATGATTTATCAATTGACTAACAACATTTTGCATATACCTTTATTTGCTATTTTCTGCGTTTACTGTCTTGTCCGAAAACTGAAACTATTAGGATGCTCCCATTAAAAACTGCGTATCTGATCATATCAACCAATTATGCCAAGGCTGATGACGTTGGGAATATCGCAGATAACAGCAAAGCAACTTATATATACAAACATTCGTTAACATGTTTAATGAAAAATAATAATTTTGATACTCTAAATAGCCAAAATTCGCGCCGGAGGCGCGAAAATTTTTTAGTGGTGTAGAATATGCATCAATGTTGAACTAATTTGAAGCATGTATAATTTGTGTATGTTTCTAATAAAGTTGAACGACCGCGCTCCGCGCGGGAGTAAAATTTTTCTTTTGCCCAATTTTTTCAAGGGGGCAAAGCCATTATTTCGGGGAGGGCGGCCGCCCCCGGGCCCCCCCCGTATCTACGCTAGTGACTGGATATGTCTGGGCTTATTCTAGGGATTTTTTCTTGGGGGGGGGCTTCTTGGGGGGGCCCCCCCAAAGGTCCGAGGGGCAAGGAATTTTTGGGGGGGGGGGCGAAAATTTTTCGAAAAATATGCTAAAAATAGCGCTATTTTTCTGGCATATACTATAAAAGTTGATTTTCATAGCAAAAATAAGCAGATTTAGTGTTGAAAAGGGCAAAAATTGAGTAAAAATCTCCGGCGAAGCCGGAAAATTTTTGAAAATTTGGCCTTCTGAGCGATTTTTTCAGGGCAAAAGTTGGTACAAAAAGGGGCACCCACTTTTTTTGGGGGGGGGGCGATTTTTGGGGGGGAACGATTTTTGGGGGGGAAGGGTAAAGTAGGGGGGCCCCCCCAACCCCCCCCCCACTAGAATAAGCCCAGTATGTGCTGCTTGGAATACCCTGTTCATAATGGGAGCATCCAGTCTGAGTTTTCGTACGATACTATAAAAGTGGAAAATAAACAAAATAAACAACAAAATTTAATCGATTGATTGATACAAAATTGATAATAATATTCAACGCAAAGAATTCAATGTTTCAATAGCGTTTTAGTGGTGAAATTAAGAAATTTTCTCAACGTCTGGGGGCTCCGCCCCCCAGACCCCCTTTTGGGTTTTATCATGCCGCTTTCGGCGACAGTCGATTTAAGCTAAGAACCTTATAGAAATTTTGTGCTTAGCGTTCATACAATTGTTGAGGAAAAAATAAAAAATTTTACCCCCCCCCCCCGGACTTCGGTCCAAACCGCCCCCCCCCCTGAAAATTTTTTGTATCTACGCTACTGGT
>JASAND010016159.1:0-12751 GCA_030248195.1 Trissonchulus latispiculum
CAAGTTTATACCGTCTTGTTCAATTATACTACGGCTGTGTCTTCTTGCCGTCGACAGACTGTGAGGGCGCTATTGGCTCGGTTCGGCAACGCCGACTGACTACCCGCTATCAGAGGCCTTTCCCTGGGCTGAGTATCTGGTCCGGGCCGGCTGGCTCCCGGACGGCAGCGCGGTCTGGGCTCACCTGATGTCCAGGCGACAGGAACACCTGGCCCTGGTCCTGATCCCCGTGGAAGCGTTTGTGGATCAGCAATCGTCCGGTCATGGGTAGGTGTCTGTCATTGGGTTTTTAAATTTTTTTGAATCATTGTCTCTTCTTTTGCACTGGACGTTACATCAAGAAAATGAAGTAAACACGAGCTTTCAGCCGTGAAGGTCTGACATTCTCTCTGGGTAAGAGTGCTCACAACGCCCATTGGCTCTCTCCTGTTTCGAAGTATACGACTTTGCCTTTGTGACTACATGCAGGCAGACGTTTTTCCTTGATTATTATAGTATGTAGAACTTTCTTTTAGGATATCGTCCTCAAAAGCTGTACCACCTGTCGTTACCCTCTATGAGGAGACGTCTCCCAAGGGCTGGATCAATATTCATGATCATACGGACATTCTGGAACGTCGGTTCTTGCTCCCTGCTCCAACTGAGTGCGCCGAGTGGTGCGGGAGTCCATCGGCCCGGCCCCTTCAATTTCTCTGGTCCTCTGGGGCTGATAATGGCTTCGTGACATCTTCGAGTTAGTAACGGTCTATGTTGAGCCTGGTAAATGAAATGACTTTAGTCTTTTTTCTTTCTTTTTATTCTACAATGGTGTGGCAAATGATATTTCTGCAAATTAAAGGTCAGGGGACATTTTGTCGTCTGTGCTCAGTGCTCACCTTAGCCTACTTTCCACTGACGAGTAGTGAATGAATGGTCGGACAAACCACACTCATAATATGCACAAACTTACAGACACAGAGCCGAATCGACACATAGGGGAGAAAAGTAACGGTATGTCTGGAATTTTTTAGTGGGAGGGGCCCACTTTTCAGCAAGGCCCCAGCCACTTTTTTGGGCGTCGCCCAAATGTGTGGAAGAATTGAATTTTTGAGGTCAAATTTTCAAAACTTTTCTCAGTTTTTAGCTAATTTATGGGCTTATAAGTTCATTTTAAGCTTAAAAAAGCGATTTTTTGCGTTTTTACCTTGAAAATGCTATTTTTTTGCTAAAAATTTAGGTATATTTAGTGCTACGTACTCTTGTTTTGCAGTTGAGCTGTCTAAGTCTACATTTTTGCCTATAACCGTGTGCGTACTCCTTAATCTTTCTATCTGGTTTTTCTTGAATTCCTATAGGTGCCGCAGTTCTGCCCTGCCCTCCAGTGGTCTGCCCGCTGACCGGGGGCACAGGCTGGGAGGTGGTGGCCAAATCCGCCCTCCACGTCGACGAAGAACGGAGCCTGATCTATTTCATAGGGTCCAAGGATGGGCCCCTGGAAACGCACGTCTACGTACTCAGCTATCGCCCTCTATTATCGGCCGCTTCGGCGTCCGTTCAATCTCACATTCTGCCGTGCCAGCGATTGACCCAACTGGGTCAGTCGCATTGTGTTCAGCGTGGCGGTCGTCAGGTGGTGGTTTCCCCGCAGGGCAACTATCTGATCGATCTGTGCAGCAGTCTGACCAGCCCGGCCGAGTGTGTCCTGTATCGGCTGGACCAGCCACCGCCTGGGGCTGCTGGGGCCGGTGCCCTGCCCGAATCCACTCTACTATGCCGAATTGCCCTACCGGAAAAGGCGTTGTTCTCTGAACAGCACCAGTTGGACGGTGGCAGCAATAATTCTTCGTCTGTCATAGTCGATAGTCCCCACTGTGGTCCCGGTTTCGCTGCTCCCCTACATCAGAATGGGGTTCTCCGACCGGCCGACTCTGTTGAGAGTATGGAGGAGTTGCCCAGCCCTCCTTCACCCCCAGGCGGTGCTCCCCAGGACTCCTCCCCTCCCGGTAGTGTCACTCCGCCCCTGTCTTCTTGTGCCGATGGTACCTGGCCCCCGGACCCGGAGATTATCAGCTATCAGAGTTCGGTCAGCGGTGAGCGCCACTATGCGGCGCTGTTTCGCCCGGCAGGCTGGAGTCCTCAGCAGCAGTATCCGGTGCTCCTGATTGTCTATGCGGGCCCAGAGGTTCAAATGGTCCGCAATATCTACTTTGGACGCTGGGGTATCCAACGTTACACCAGTCTAGGCTATGCTGTGGTCTGGGTGGATGGTCGCGGCTCCGCTCACCGGGGCTACGAGTTTGAGAGCTGGATGCGGTTTCGAATGGGAACGTTTGAGCTGGAGGATCAGGTAACTAATTTTAATACTCTGATTCAATAGTTTCTGTTATTATTGTTGCTCAGACGACGGAGGAGCATTTTATTTAAAAAGTTTACAGTGTACACTAGGGTTGTTAATTTGCATGTTTTATGTTTATGTTACATGTACACGTTTTTTAACATTTTTACTTTTTTACAATTTACAACCCTAGTGTACACTGTACAAGATCTACAGTATACAGTGTGGATTACTTTTAACACTTTATGAGCGTTACGTTACGGACGTGTTTTTAGTAAAAAATTTGATTAGTCAGAATGTTCCTTTAAATGAAAGGCTTTTTGGGGGGGTTAGCTTTAAATTTAGACAGTTTTTCTGTGTACGTAGGAATTAGCGCTTTTGTCAAGTAAGTCTCATAGCGGCATTGTTATGTTAGGGCTTTTAGCACGTGTTTTCCTTTAGTCACATCCGATATTTCGCTGTCTTTTGTACCTGTTTGCTGTTGTTTGCTCTAGTGGAAAACCTCCTCCAAATAGGTCTCTTTTGCTGCCCTCCACTCAATAGCTCTTGCAACCAAGCAATATATCATGGGGGAGCTCGGAGAGCCCCCCCATAATATGAGCTATAAAGGCACTTTGCGGATTTTGAAAAGTGCTAATTAGGCATAACTAATTAACGGGAATGAATTAAGAGCTAATATTTACATTTTTGAAATCTCCAGGCCAAGAGCTTTCGAATGATACCAAACTTGCCCGGAAAAAATGAACTTTGAAAAAATCGACTTTCTCTTACGGGTTTGAAAGTGGGGTTTTTTTCTCTGTATTCAGCATGATTTTTGTCAATTTTGTGTTAACTCGATTTTTCGAACGGCCCATAGGAAAAATTTTTCTATACTATTTTTTGAATATCTAGGCAATGGTACTTAGCAAGTTTATGTTTTTTTTCCGAATTTCGATCTGGTTCGATTTTTATAGATGGTCAAAAATGGAAAAAATAGCGTTTTTGGACACCTTCAAGCTGAAAAATTTCTAAGTCCGAAAATTTTAAAACAGTCTAAAAACGGGCAAAAACAGCGTTTTTCGGCCTCGGGGTGGTACCCATATACAGTAAATCGGGGTCGCTGAACACGATGAGCACAGTGCCGACACCGTATCTCGCCTGGTTCATCTGGTTCAACTGGTTCAAAGTTGAACCAGTTCCTGGTTCAAGCTACTGGAGATAGCTAGAAGGCTGAAATTTTGCATACAAAGGTTATCGGGCATGGGGAATTCACTGGTGTGTGCTTTGGTGATCCGACCATCGCTGGCCAGATCTGGTTCAACTGGTTCAAAATTGAGCCAGTTCCTGGTTCAAGCTACTGGAGATAGTTGGAAGGCTGAATTTTGCATACAAAGGTTATTGGGCATGGGGAATTCACTGGTGGTGTAACTTTGGTGATCCAACCCATGGCTGGCCAGATCTGGTTCAACTGGTTCAAAGTTGAACCAGTTCCTGGTTCAAGCTACTGGAGATAGTTGGAAGGCTGAAATTTTGCATACAAAGGTTATTGGGCATGGGGAATTCACTGGTGGTGTAACTTTGGTGATCCAACCCATGGCTTGCCAGATCTGGTTCAACTGGTTCAAAGTTGAACCAGGTCCTGGTTCAAGCAACTGGAGATATCTAGAAGGCTGAAATTTTGCATACAAAGGTTATTGGGCATGGGGAATTCACTGGTGGTGTTACTTTGGTGATCCGACCCATGGCTGGCCAGATCTGGTTCAACTGGTTCAAAATTGAACCAGTTCCTGGTTCAAGCTGCTGGAGATAGTTGGAAGGCTGAAATTTTGCATACAAAGGTTATTGGGCATGGGGAATTCACTGGTGGTGTAACTTTGGTGATCCAACCCATGGCTGGCCAGATCTGGTTCAACTGGTTCAAAGTTGAACCAGGTCCTGGTTCAAGCTACTGGAGATAGTTGGAAGGCTGAAATTTTGCATACAAAGGTTATTGGGCATGGGGAATTCACTGGTGGTGTAACTTTGGTGATCCAACCCATGGCTGGCCAGATCTGGTTCTACTGGTTCCAAGTTGAACCAGGTCCTGGTGGAGATAGCTTGAAGGCTGAAATTTTGCATACAAAGGTTATTGGGCATGGGGAATTCACTGGTGGTGTAACTTTGGTGATCCAACCCATGGCTGGCCAGATCTGGTTCAATTGGTTCAAAGTTGAACCAGGTCCTGGTTCAAGCTACTGGAGATAGCTGAAAGGCTGAAATTTTGCATACAAAGGTTATTGGGCAAGGGAAATTCACTGGTGGAGTAACTTTTGTGATCAAACCCATGGTTGGCCAGATCTGGTTCAACCAGTTCCTGGTTCAAGCAGGTGGAGATAGTTGGAAGGCTGAAATTTTGCATACAAAGGTTATTGGGCATGGGGAATTCACTGGTGGTGTAACTTTGGTGATCCAACCCTGGCCAGATCTGGTTCAACTGGTTCATGGTTCAAGCTACTGGAGATACCTGAAAGTCTGATATTTTGCATGCAAAGCTTATTGGGCATGGCGAATTCACTGGTGGAATTTGTGATTGCTGTTTTCACAGTTATGGCAGCGTTCCCAAAAACTAGACGGAGGACAAGTAGGAAAAATGCTCCTTGCAGTCGCATGAAAAAGTTAATATGAGCTATGATGGTCAACATTTAAATGTGTCAAGGACAAGATTTAAAATGTTTAATATGAGCCAACATCTAAATAAGTAGAGGACAAGATGTAAACGGCTAATATGAGCCACTACGTTTCTCTTGGGCTCATATTGACGCGACTAAAATGGCAAACATGTATATATACAGTTTACGGTTGGCATATAAGCATCAGTGTTTATGAACGATTTGATTGGCTTGGGAATATATATATATATATATATATATATATATATATATATATATATATATATGTATATATATATGATGATTTTGCGATGATAACTTCAAATGTGATTTCTCAAGATTTCACAACATGTGTAAGTTCCACATTTTCGTTTCTTCATTAGATTGGACTTCGGTTTCGTTTTGTTGACTTATATGGTGGCCTTAAATGTGTACCTTGGATGTAGCGGTGGAGAAGAAAACGTTTACGGACAGCTTTGCAAAATTAATGTTTATGCGTCGTTATTCATCCAAGCCATTTCAGTGTTGGATTAAAAGTAAGCAAAAGCTAAATGAGCGTCAATATGAGCCCAAGAGAAACGTAGCGGCTCATATTAGCCGTTTACATCTTGTCCTCTACTTATTTAGATGTTGGCTCATATTAAACATTTTAAATCTTGTCCTTGACACATTTAAATGTCGACCATCATAGCTCATATTAACTTTTTCATGCGACTGCAAGGAGCATTTTTCCTACTTGTTTTGTGATGTTCGTCATGTATAAAGTTTTGTATTCACTGCTTTCTCTCACACTCTGTTTTTTTCAGATCGAAGGCTTGCAAGCCGTTGCAGAACAAACGGGCATCCTAGACCTGAGTCGAGTGGCCGTTCGCGGCTGGTCCTACGGGGGCTATATGGCCCTGATGGCCCTGTGCCAGCGACCCGACTTTTTCCGCCTGGCCGTAGTGGGTGCTCCCGTTACCCAGTGGGAACTCTATGACACCGGCTACACGGAGCGCTATATGGGCCTCCCGGCCGAACAGCCGGAAGCCTATCGACGCGGCTCGGTCCTGGAACGGGTGGCCGGTTTTCCTGATCAGCCCGGTCGTCTCCTGATCTTTCACGGCCTCATTGATGAGAATGTTCACTTCATGCATACGGCTTCCCTTCTGACTGCGTTGGTTCGGGCCGGCAAGCCTTACCAGCTGCAAACCTTCCCGGCAGAACGTCATGCGGTGCGAAATCCCTCTGTCAATGAGCATATGGAGACTCAGGTCCTGTGGTTCCTTCAGGAAGGGCTGGAGATCAAAGATTGATAGATTGATTGATTGATCGCTAGTGACTATATTGATGACTATATTGATTTTTCGGTGTACTGAGATTTGTCGATGCTTGTGTTTGTAAGAGAGATGTTAGGAAACTGATTATTATTCTGTTGTTGTGTTGTTTGTGCTCCCCTTGCTTCCCATATTATTTTGATCCCTTCTTTGCCTGATGTTTGGCTTTGTTTTATGACTGACTTATTCTATTGTGATAATGTCACATGTCACGTAATGTGTAGTTTTTTGGTTGCGCAACATCTGAGTTAACATAAATGTCATCATTTTGCTTATTTAAATACGTAAAATTATATATAGATTTTATTCTTGTTTCAGTATATGT
The DNA here is from genome assembly GCA_030248195.1 of Trissonchulus latispiculum. NCBI lineage: Eukaryota > Metazoa > Nematoda > Enoplea > Enoplida > Ironidae > Trissonchulus > Trissonchulus latispiculum. The sequence goes on from JASAND010016159.1 coordinate 6,583, forward strand.
AATTGGCAGTTGTGTATTAAGATTCCAAAGTTTGCCTGAAGCTTTGTCTAGAAAATCGATGATTGTTTCTATCGCCACTTTGAATCCGAATTTTTGCGGCAGTGGTTTGCTTTCTTTGATTTAAGTATATATACATAGTATCGCTACGCTCTCTTACTGTTTATGCAGGATAATTATAATAATTATTGTGCGTCTTCTTTATACTATAAGAATTTTATGTGTGTACTGTACGATTTTCTGTAATATTTGTTGTGCCTGGATAGATTTGTTCCATATAATAGCCAGAGATGAAAATTTTTCGTGGTTTTTGTCTACAGTTTGTTTCCGTTGTTTTTTATCGTTTGAAATTAAACTGAACCTGAAACTATTTGTGAAGTGATCTGGGTGAAAAGGAAACTGCTTCGCTGGATTTGAACACTGTTATGGATAATTGATTTAGCCGTGATAAGAAATCTTACTAGACGGCGTTGACCTGGCCTGATACTGAGAATTCTTTGGCACTGTAGTTTGACCGTGCAACTGACAGCAGAAATATAGCTTTGATTTGGAAATTTGCTAGTAAGATTTAGGTTTTATCATCGGTTTACGGGTTCTCTTGGATTTTTTCTCATAATTTGACTTGTGATTCAAATGATTGCACACAGTGACTGCTTACGTTTTTTAGTGTTTGGTAATATCGTATGTTATGTTTTATGTTTAGTTTCTTTCTGTTTTATTATTACTATATCATTTAATTGACCTAATAAATGCGGTGTGAGTTTTACTTATTCTAGGTTTATTTTAATATAGATAGAAATTGTTAGGAGTGAATGCTTTAATTCTTTATTTGGGACCAAACTCCGCCGTAGCCGGTCCCAAGCCCGGTTGAGAAAGGAGGAGGGTTGCGGGTGTGGCGAGCCTACGTTGAAACCAGGCAGTGATGGATCCAGAGATGTGGTCATCGACGAGGCTACGCAATCCTACATGCTTTATGGTTCACGTGTCACTTTCTGGTATGGAAACGGAAAACGGGTAAAATCCAACTGATGCCAAGCCCTGCTGACAACTACATCACTTAACTTAAGGTATGCTTACCCGCTATCTGGTGACACATCGAGGATTAGTAAGGACGGATGGAGGTTGACCAGGACAGGTCAGTACCGCCTCAGTATAGTGACCATACCGGTACACTTCACTAAAGTCTGACCAAAAAATGTAGAAAGCAAAATTGTTTCCTTTATATCTCATGAACGCTTCAAGATAACTACCATAAAGTATATATTTTCTGAACCGGCATGATGAGACCTTTCTTCTGGTGAAAAAAATTTTTCAAAATTTCCCGTGCGATTTTAAAGAGTGCCGCTTATATATGTCCACAAGTATTGGTAAATGCTACAACCACGATTTTTTCAGAAAATTTTCCCCTTGTATGATCGTCCTACACTCACACCAAATTTCAACTATTTTGGTTGAAAATTGCGTGAGTTATTCCATTTTTTAGATTTTCAAAATCCTTTGATCTTTGCCGCTTTTTCGACTTTGACTGGCTATTACTCGCGACTCGCTCCACGGAAAAAATTTTCGACTGGATTTTCAGGACCGCCTGGGTGTCCGCTTTCACCTGATAAAGCTGGACAAATCATGAAGCCAGTACAGAAGGCTAAACATTTACACCTAAAGCCTAACCAAAAAATGTTGAAAGCGAAATTGTTTCCTTTATATCTCGACTGGCTATTACTCGCGACTCGCTCCACGGAAAAAATTTTCGACTGGATTTTCAGGACCGCCTGGGTGTCCGCTTTCACCTGATAAAGCTGGACAAATCATGAAGCCAGTACAGAAGGCTAAACATTTACACCTAAAGCCTAACCAAAAAATGTTGAAAGCGAAATTGTTTCCTTTATATCTCGTGAACGCTTCAAGATAACTACCATAAAGTATATATTTTCTGAACCGGCATGATGAGATCTTTCTTCTCGTGAAAAATTTTTTTCAAAATTTCCCGTGCGATTTCAAAGAGTGCCGCTTATATATGTCCAGAAGGATTGGTAAATGCTACAACCACGATTTTTTCAGAAAAATTTTCTCCTTGTATGATCGTCCTACACTCACACCAAATTTCAACTATTTTGGTTGAAAATTGCGTGAGTTATTCCATTTTTTAGATTTTCAAAATACTTTGATCTTTGCCGCTTTTTCGACTTTGACTGGCTATTACTCGCGACTCGCTCCACGGAAAAAATTTTCGACTGGATTTTCAGGATCGCCTGGGCGTCCGCTTTCACCTGATGTATACATGTGGTAATTCAAAATTTCAGAGTAAATTTTTTCGAAAAATACCACTTTTTGACCCAAAATTTAGCGAATCTAGCAAAAGTGAGTAAAAATAACATAATAATAAAGTTCAATCTGAGCTGAATCCAACGATAAAGTTTTCGTGCCTGCGACTTATATTGTATCCGCAATGATTTTTCAAACAATTTTCCTTATTTCAGCTGGTTTTTGGCTCCCTTTGATGTTGCCGCCTTGATTTGCCTGAACCAGTGTAAACTACCAAAAACCAGCTGAAATAGGGATATTGTTTAAAAAATCATTGCGGACGCAATATAAGTCGCAGGAAACAAAAACTTTATATCGTTGGTTTCAGCTCTGATTGAACTTTATGATTATGTTATTTTTACTCACTTTTGCTAGATTCGCTATGCCGAAATTTTGGGTCAAAAAGTGGTATTTTTCGAAAAAATCGACTTTCAAATTTTGAAATGTCAAATATATCAGGTGAAAGCGGACACCCAGGCGGTCCTGAAAATCCAGTCGAAAATTTTTTCCGTGGAGCGAGTCGCGAGTAATAGCCAGTCAAAGTCGAAAAAGCGGCAAAGATCAAAGGATTTTGAAAATCTAAAAAATGGAATAACTCACGCAATTTTCAACCAAAATAGTTGAAATTTGGTGTGAGTGTAGGACGATCATACAAGGAGAAAATTTTTCTGAAAAAATCGTGGTTGTAGCATTTACCAATCCTTCTGGACATATATAAGCGGCACTCTTTGAAATCGCACGGGAAATTTTGAAAAAATTTTTTCACGAGAAGAAAGATCTCATCATGCCGGTTCAGAAAATATATACTTTATGGTAGTTATCTTGAAGCGTTCACGAGATATAAAGGAAACAATTTCGCTTTCAACATTTTTTGGTTAGGCTTTAGGTGTAAATGTTTAGCCTTCTGTACTGGCTTCATGATTTGTCCAGCTTGCCGGCACGTAAATCTCGGCTTCACATCCTATGTGGATAGCCCCGACGCCTTGGTTGTCTCTGTGGGGAGGCCTCGCGACAGCTCACCAGCTAGCGGGCGGGAAGTGAGTTCCTAGTCCTACCTACCTACTTGGGACCATATTTGGAAATCAGAAAATTTTTAAATGTGGGTTTTTGATAGTGAATAGTAAAACGAATTTGTGGTGCCAGATTTACTTGTATTGAAAAATTTCGGTACTCTGGTATAGTGTTTGAGGTCGACCGGCCTACTTTACCTCGCCGTCCAGCCGGGATGCAAATCAATCAATAATTACAATTTAGAGCAACTATGTTTAAAATGAAATTCAGATTTAGCTATGCTAAATAACAAGCAATGCCTAAACTACGCCATGCTAGTGTTGTTTTGATTCGTATGAAGCTGACGCAGCTTTTCGAATTCGACGAATTTAATTAGGTATTACGGAATGTCATTTCAGGCTTCGGTTCTTCTCAAAATTACCGGTTTTAGCAGAAGCTAGGTTGTCTGATTCTGATATTCTCTTGTAAATACGAAAGAAACAGCCCAATCGTATAGGTTTTCGTTATGTATGTTAAGAAGTAGTTGTATGACAACAAATTTCTAATTTTAGCCAAACTAATTCTCCCCAATCTCTCTTATGCTGACCGTTTCTAGCAGTAGTGCTGAAAAATATTGTTTTTCAATCTTTATTACACTCACCAACTCGTGTAACTTATCATTTATTGTTGTAAAAATAAGTCTGACCTAATACAATAATAAAACAATGATATGGGATGCACTGATAGAATACTAATTTTCTCAGCATCTTTTAACCTCCAAAAGGTTATTCAATATTTTATAGGTGAATATGTTGTGCTATAATTCAGAATTAGAATCCTGAATTGCGACGGCTCAGCTTCGTTTCAAAATCTCTCATTTCAAATTGAGAAACTGGGTTTATTTTCTGGAAATGTTTCCAATTTTCTTTTTCTCAATTCACTTCTTTATCATATTCTATTGTGCTGAATCAGTTCCCATTGATAACGGTGTTGAGGGAAGTCCGGTTATCGAATGTGGTGCAAAAGCCCTAACACTGTCTTTTACTGTTAGAAACATTTTTGAAGGTCACGTGTTTGTTAAGGGTCATTTTGTCCAGGATGAGTGTCGCAGCGCCCCCCAGCGGGCTTCGCGGCTGATGTCGATTTCGATCCCCTACGATTCACCCTGTAACATGCGAAGATCCCGTTCCATGGAACCGAAAGGAATCTATACCAGTGTTAATGTTATCATCACATTTCATCCCTTCTTTCTGACTAAGGTATGGCCCAGCCAAAAGTTATAAGAGAATGAGTGCTTCCAAATGAATTATAAGCCTGCAATATGCTCGAAATTAGGGTTTAGCATTGGCCGGTGTAGCTAATGACTGGCCAATGGTCGGCCATTGGCAGTTGGCAAAGAAAATCTCAGCTAATTGGCTTGGTCGACCACTGGCCGTTGGCCGACCAACGGCCAACCAAATACCCACGTGGTACCTGTAACCTACTTCCAGCTCTGTGTCAAGCTATTCATTTTATTTAGTCAGCAACGAATATGCGTTAGTATAGTCTTTCAGTGATTCTCTGTGTGCAATATTCATATATAAACAGACCATTTCGTACATGAGTTTAAAAAGTAGAGTGAAAAATGTATTTCGATTAGGGTTAACCCAACAAGCAAATTAAAAATGAATTGTCAAAATCCTTTTGTGCACTCAAGGTATGATATTTTAACTAATTCAGCTGATTTAGTTGTTTGGTACTCATTTTTAGATAGATAGATCCTATTTGGTCAGTTGTTTCTTCATGGAGTCTGACAAAACCGTTTCTCAAGAGTTGGACGTCTCCATGTTGACCACGGTCTATCGAACTCAAACCCTGCCTATGCCGAGATGTCGATACGAAATCCTGGACGGGGGTCCGGAAGGACCGCTAATTCAGTAGATTTACGCATTTGCTTTAAATATCTAAAAGGGTCTATTTTTGAAGATTAAAGGGATAGCATTAAAATAATCTCTATTCTATTGTATTAAAAATAATGAATTAAAGAAATGGCTAGCAAGTATATATGATTAAACGGATTAATCCAGCTATAAAAAATTTTAACTTGTTTTTGTTTGTTTAGGAGGATATTTTAATTTTTTGAAAAACCGGGCTTTAACAGTAGCAAGCATACGGTGGATAAATAAACGGAGAAGGAAAGCCGAAAGCCTCGTAGTCACCTGATATATTTTTGCAGTTATGTATTGATTATAATCTATCCATATGTACGTAATATTTTCCTCGTATTATCGTGATTGAGCTGTTCTCCATTTTTTAATATTTCAGATATGGAACCGTGGGACATATGGTTTACCATAAGTGGACCTGTGATACCGCAACAGAAAATATGTTTTGCATGCGGATTCATTCTTGCCATGTGGACGACGGGCTGGTAAACTGCAAAGCTTATTTATTTTTGAGAAAATGAAATTATATTGAAAATGAAATCGATAGTTGAAATCAGGATAGGAAGAGGTGCAGTAGGCGGGCAAGGCAAACGCCCTGTCATTTAGATACAGTATCACTCAGCTATATTGCTGCTACATTGGAAGTCATATATGAGGGCTTCGAAAATGAATACCTGAAACCGACTCATGAAAAACAATTTCCTGACCCCCAATAACCATACATTAACAGGGGGTCCGATGCGGACACAAACGGACGTCTACTCCGACGACAGGTCTACGCCTCTACAGAAATTCTAAAGTTTAAAGGAGGTCTACCCCAAAAATAACAAAAATTGCTAATTTTTTACATTTTAGGCCAAAAGTTAGTGAAAGAGGAGAAATAGCAATTTCTAGGAATTTTTTCGAAAACGTCGCTAAAATTTGAGAAAAATGGTCAAAAACGCTTAGAGGTCTAC
>JASAND010016160.1:0-13076 GCA_030248195.1 Trissonchulus latispiculum
TTAGAACAACGCGGCATACGTGCGCACATACGTGAAAATTCCACCCTTCAAAGCATCCCCAGGACAATTTGCTTCATTTGCATGTACGGTACTTCCTACACTACATACATATACGCAGTTTACACACATACAGCAGTAGAACGGGAAGACAGCAATCTTACACACTAAATAAGCATACATGTTTTGTGCTGCTGTGCATGAACGCGTACACACTAGCACACACATATAGACAGGTCTATAAATTTATGTGAACTGACAACAACCAGACACAAAATTTGTAAGTGAAAAAAAGACCTTAAAGGGACCACAGAAAAAATGCGCTCAGTAAACAGTATGCAGCAGTAACTCTTGCGGACGCAGATATAAGCTGCTAACATTTTTGGCAACATTTCGTTCTTGTCATGTCGTGTATTTTCTCTTGTTTAGAAAGCGGAACAAGCGGAACGAAGAATGCGAACAAGATCCACAGCGGAAGTAAAGGATCAAAAAATAGAAAATCCTACAGAAGATCAGACGCTAGTGATCTTGAGTAAGCTTTATTTTGATGTTTCATCCAAAATGCTGTTTAGAGTGTCTGTAAAGCTGTGCCTTAACTTGGAGAGAACTAAGCCTGCGAATAATAAGAACCTTACTGCATAGACTGCAGGCTAGTGAGAGATGCCTTTACATGTATGCGTAGTTTAGACGCAAACTGTCTGCTGAAGTGTTACGGTAGTTGAAGGGTGGAAGGGTGACATCAAGGGTGGCGGTTTTAACACGTAGGATGGCGGAAGGGTGACGAGGTGACAGACACATGTTGTTGAGAGACTAACACACAACACAGACGCACGCACACAATTTTTCCACCCTTCACAGCTTGTCTAGGACGTTCAGGTTGATTTGCATAAAGTCACATGACCACAACGGTTACGCATATGCGTAAAATGAACACAACATGATCACGTGTTTGCCTGTCTTGTTAGCACGGTTTTGGTATGACTTGGCCCAACTCTGAGTTGGCCCAATAATTATGATTGGTTCTTTACAAATTCAACTATGGCCAATCTAATGCCAAAGAATGTACACATATATGCGCACGTACATATACTTGTATATGATCAAACTGTCAGAAAATAGGGGATGCATTTGTCTGAAAATGCATATATGTTTTATGAAATTTGGATAAAATTATTTAAGCATAGTTTTAATTCTTACTTTGGTGTGTCAATTTGAATAAAATGAATTTTTTCAAGAGTTTAATATCAACGGATTCTTGGAATGAATTTTATTCTGGTTTATTTTATTTTTGTTGCGAAGATATAGTTATATAAAGACGATCAGCTTAATTTGATTAATTTTAAATTAAAAACACGGCTTTTATTGTATCGTTAAAAGAAAATTTCCTAAATAGTCCCCCTCCGCTCATTTCTGTTTCAAGTAATAAAAACTACCGTAAGACATTCCTCCTTTAGAAAAGTGGGCGGGGCTTAGTAATTTAACTGACAGTTGGGCCAAATCAGAGTTGGGCCAAACTAGACTACACCTGTTAGCACATATACGAATACATCACACAAACACAGACTTCCCTTTCCACATACACGTATTTTGTTCACAATTATTGACAGATTGTGCTTGCTGTAGTTTTAAGGGGAAAAGGATGACGAAGGGTGGCGGGACCCACCGCGCAGTGTGGCGGAAGGGTGGCGAGGTGACAGACACTATTTCTGATTAGAACAACGCGGCATACGTGCGCACATACGTGAAAATTCCACCCTTCAAAGCATCCCCAGGACAATTTGCTTCATTTGCATGCACGGTACTTCCTACACTAATATACATATACGCAGTTTACACATACAGCAGATGAACAGGAAGACAGCAATCTTACACACCTAAATAAGCATACATGTTTTGTGCTGCTGTGCATGCATGCGCGTATACACATAACACACACAAAGACAGGTCTAACATTTCTAATAGACAGCTTAAAGGCCCTCATCATCTGCGAAAGGGCACCATCATATCATAAACAGCAGACTTTACGCTGCGGCGTCTCATCTGAGTTAGCAAACTCATCTTGTTTCTGTTGTTGCTATTTTTGTTACTGTTATTGTAGGCCCAGTGAGCGAGACTCCGAGATGGACGATTTCTATTGAGGAGGACGATGTCAGATCAGAAACCGGAGCTGATCAAAACTGATGAAGCCGTCATCCGCTGGAGCTGCTGCTCTCGGAGGGAAGTCGTTTCTGCGCCTCTAAAACTTTATATAAACTGTCCATAAAATGTCTGTGTAATGTTGATACTTTGTTCTGAGAAATATGCGTGCCAAAAACCTTTCATGCGAGAAAAAGTTTGACTCTGACAACGAGAAAAGCCAAAGTTTCGTTCTCAAACCGTAGCTGTCAGTCAAAGTGTCATGTCTGCAAATCGTTGTCTGTTCTTTGTCTCTGTCATAGAGTGTCTGTACGAGAGTGCAGGGGGATTGTGTGGGGAAGGGAGGAAGCTGAGCCTTAATGCAACAGAGAATCCGTAGTAAAGACTGCTGACCGTACTTGTCCTTACTGTGTTTAAGTTCTACTCACAGCCTAGCCTCCAGACCGCCTCCTTCTCATCGCTGCCATCTACCCAACAGCTGTGAAAACTTCTTAGAGGGGGCGGGGAAAAGGGAAAGGGGGAAGCGGGGCACAGCAGTGCCTCCTCTCATGTCTGTTTGTTTGTTTCCTGTTTTTATTTGTTTGTGGACAAGTATTTTCATTGTAATTTGTTTGATTAAAACAGTGGAGTGAGCAGTGATAACTTTCTTTATATGTTAGGAGTAGCAGAGGAGCGAAGGACAGTAGGAGAGAAAGATGGGGTACTATCGGACTACCTCGGCTAGGCTACGTCTCACTTTACAGAGGAAACAGGTATCAAGAACGGGAAACTCGCTGAAGTGCTTTTAAAGGTATTAGAAACACAGGCAAAAGCTGATAGATGATAGAAAAGAAAGACATAGCCAAATAGTCTGTGGAAAGAGAGTTGTTACTGTAGGTGACAGCGCCCTCTAATCGTAACAGGTGCTGGTAGAAAGTTGAAGGAAAAGTAAATTCGTTCTACTATAATACAAAAGTGTCACCTGAGACGGCCAGGCAAATTTACATACAGATAATTCACACATAAACTAACATTTTAAATCAATTTCAACCGAAAATAAACCCGTCTTACATACAGACCACGCCACAGAGGACAGCTGTAACGTCTCCTTGTTACAGTGAACTTACGTCTTTAGGTACTGAACTGCAACCAAATTAAGAAATTATTGGTAGTACAAATAACAAATATTTAGATGAGAAATATATAGTTTGTTCCAAGTAATTTATTCCTTTTACTTTTATTGGTGTATTTTGTTTTTGCACTCCATTTGCTTGTACGACTGTGACTACTGTGTTTGACACTATTTGTTAATTGTCATTTCTACTTTGCCCGTTTTGTCGTTCTATATAGCTTTAAAATTTTCCACACAATTACAGCAGGGAGCCACCACTGTTCCATTTGTTGCAAAGATTCATAACGGTTGGCCAGTCCTGAAACGTATTCAACGGTGTCATTTTGGCGCATTTCTTCCTGAATGAATAGGATAAAAATTTGATATCCTTGGAAAGCACATAGAGCTTAGCAAATTTCAAAGTTGAGTTTCATCAACCCCTATATTTCAATTTTTACGCACTCATTACTGATCTTTACCTTAGAGTGAAGTAAATTTTGATTTCTGCAGAAATCACGAATTGTTCCACGTATTTGATAACGATTTAACATTTCAACAGTGTACTTTTCAAAGGTAACTAATCGAAGGCAGCTTGTTAAGCGTTCTTGTTCTTACCAGTTCTGAAAGGAATTCTGATAATCGGAGAACTTCATTTGGTGTCTTGAGAAGCTCACAAGACAGTCTTTGTTTTGAGCTACTAAACATTATAATAGTCAGCATGAACAGTTGACAGAGTAACGTTGAAGCGAGAGGTTGTTCGTTCAAATCCCGCTGGAGGCACGATCTTTGATTACAGATTTTTACGTTAGAACCTTCATTATTCACCATTCATGAAACCTACATTAATAGAAAACCTGCCAGTAAGTCAAATTCTATCAAATTATTCAACAATTTCAAATGGTACAGTATGTTATCGGCAAATTGAAAATTACAAATTTTGAAAATTAAATTTTATGAGATGTTAAGATATTTGCAAGTTGAACATTTGCAATTTCCGCTATTTTGTGCTGGCTCATGACGTTGAATGTACAATTTTTACGATAGTTATCAAATAAATAAATTTGTACGTTTAGGTACATTCATGCGTAACCAGAAGCTTTCCCAAAAGATCGTTGTATCTAATCTCCTCAAACAGAACAGACTTACATAACAAAAACATATTTTTACCAACAACTCTTTCATTTTTCAAGAAGGAAATTAGCAGGTCTGCTTTTTCAGCGCAAATCTAGCTAAAGCCAAGTGCTGAGTTTTATAGAGCACTATTAAATAATGTCTGCCCCTTTCCACCGATGGCACATTTATCATCCGGCATTTTCTTTTTCTTCCCCAGTATGATTGCGTTTTGTGCTTTTGTCGATTTGTGTTGAATCGTTTAGTTCGTTCCCACCGGAGTACGCCGATTAGGAGTGGTGTCAGGTCAGTTAGCCAGCACGACGTGAAATTTGGCATGGTAGATACATTAAATTAGATAAACTAGATAAACACATATAACGGTGTCTGCTGGTGTATATCGAATGTCGTGATCGGGAATCGATTTATAAAATTTCCAAATTTCTAAAAACCTCAAATGCAATACCTAGTGCCTTTTTACATTTTCTGAAAACGCCAGATACCTACACACGTCCAATATCTTGTATAAACCGTTTTACTATGACAATGTACGTAATATTACTTTAATTTGGAAATTATTTACGTGCCCAATGGAAAACACAAATATTTGTTCGTAAAAACTAAATTAGACAATCTTCTGCCTAGAAATTTGCTTCCAAATTGATAGACAGTTTATCTGTGACAGCACCCAACCTTCTTTAAGGAAACACCAAGTTACTTTTAGCCCAAAAAGTTTCATTAAGTAGCCAAAAATTTTATAAATGTTCTCCTTTAGTATGTTTTTACCTTATTAAACTCCTACCATTTACTTTTAATTGCCATTGTTTGTCACAGGATTTAATTGTTTTATTGCGATATGTTAAAGACAAAATCAAAAGAGACGTTCGGTAAAATTAGAGCCCAAAGTTTTATTAAAGGGTTGCCGACAAGTGGGGGTTGCTTTATTGGCAAGCTCAAAACTTGGCACAAAATGTTTGTCTTTTCATGGACACCTAAAAATTAATGTCACTAAGTTCAATTTTAGGTTCTCTGTTGATGCACACTTGACGGATGCTGAAGTGAACATTATTTTGTCAGATCTTTTCAATAATAAGCCGGCTGATAGCAATTTGTGCTAATACTGGCAAAGCTGTTTTGTAACTGTTTCATGCATTTGTAATCTTCACTGCCTAATAAATATATATTAATCTCACGTGAGTATATAATCTCAAGATTAGGTTACTAATTCTGTCACTTCTGCTTGATCCTTTCTAAGCTGGCTTTGCAGCTTAAAGCTTACTTTAGGAAAATCAGTTAATTATGAGTCCTCATTGTTATTTATAGATTGATCATTTTTGCATGCATTAGTATAACATAATTGGTAATCCAACAAAGACGTGCGGTCTAGTAAAGGCAAGCCCGTGCCATGAACAATTCTATTAGTTAGCCGGCCAGTGTGGTGTGAACAATAGTATTTTAATCGTGCTTATCAAACAAATGTTCAACAGTTTTAAAAGTTCTAGTCTAATGAATATTGATATTCCTAAAACAGACATAGCAAATCTGGGTGGTTCTTTTTGAGGCATCGAAAATGTTAAGGCAAATGGACAAAGTTAGAATAATAGAATAAATACCACAAACAAGCTATTTTATGGTAAGACTACAATCCAATTACAACGTTTGAACCACTACAGAAACCAAACAGATACATATTCGCTGCTTTTTACAGCTAAATTCTGCTTGTTGCGAAGGTCTGTATTTGCTAGCCGACATTGGTTTGGCTTAACTATAGCCTCCCAGTTGTTTCGGAGATACTGATGGTGTAAGGGCTTTTCTGGTCAAATAACTTAGTGATCCTTTTGACTTTACACTACTGGAATCTTTCAATAATTCAAACTTTTGGTGAGCTAGGCTGGAATGCGGGCTTCTGTATGGTTCCGCCTGTTTTTCTCAATTGTTGTCCATTGTCTAGTGATGCTTGACCCTACGGTGGCTTGATAAGATTTCTTTAATAGCATCAGTTTGCCGTGAGAAGTGATAGTATTCTTAATAAGTATCAAGTATCCTTAATTCTGAGTAGTCGATTTGTTTTATTGCACAGGTTTAGATTGGCACAATTCAGAGATACGCATTATCTTTCTACTGCTAAGAGTTGGAGAAGCTCAGTTGATTCAATCAACCCCTTCGTTTACTTGATACCGCCGATGCAATCGGTTGTATAACTTGGATAGGCAAAGGATCAACAGTAGAGTTTAAGCAAATGCTGCTTCATACGTTGTGGTAGGAGGGATTTGAGCTAGCGTCACAGATAGCATTTCTTCTACACTAACTTGTACTAGAGGCTGAGTTAGTTAAATTGATTAGTCGGTTGTCTGGCTGGAACTGTCAAAGTCTTACTGGTGATGACAGTCATATCATTAGCAAAATCAGAGAACGCATGATCTGTTGGAAAATCTAGCGACTACCAGTTGAGCCAGAAAATGAGATCTGGCTTCAGCAGACCAACCGCCTTCTTGTTTATCTCTTAGGGTTCATCTAACTATCTCTGTCTCATGGTATTTTGCCTGAGATAAAATTCATATCCCTTTTTATATCGCTGTTTTGGAAGGTAAAGCTTCGGCGCCGTCATTTGACGTTGGTGTGTTTAAACTCTGTAACGATAACTTAACCCTGCCAGTTAAATGTTAGCCCCGTCTCCCTGAGGGTTACTATTCATCCATCAATAATATATTCACTAGAGCCTCTGTTGCATGCTGTCTCTTGCTGCGCTCCTAGTGGAGGACCACGTCACGTGCATGTCTACGACCAAGCTCCCAAAAAGGGTTTAGTGCCCTATTTCGGATTTGGAATTTCTTCCTTGGAAACGAGGCTGTCAAAGGATAGACATCTCTCTGTGGATATACTACAGCACCTCAGCTACTGCTGCCGTAATGAATGTTCCGATAGTCTTTACAACACCTTGGTTAATTGCTATGACAATTATTCAGTATCAGCATTTCGCCCAGCACTAAAAATGTTTTTGTTTTAAGCTGGCACTAGGAATCCCTAACCGGAATATTCACTGGGGTGATAGGGTTGTATAAAACAGTAGATACTCCCTACTAGAAAACAGCAACATTTTCAGCTAATTAGCTTTACTTCTTGTTTTACTTATCAAAGTTCTCCTTTACGGTACATTCTGAGGCAAATATACCTCGGCAAGAAATGTAGAAACCCACAGCTCATTTTAATCGCTTTTGTAGTTAAAGTGGAGATATCAGGGATGCATAACTTCAATCACCTGCTGTACATGAGCCTACGTGCCTCTAATTAATTGATATTGAAACAATTGAAACTTTGTTCATCAACTGTGATGTTATTGTGGGAGTGAGTGATTGTACAGGCTTAGATAATATTAGCGAAAGGTAAACCATCATTTATTCTATTTCTATTCTATTCTACTTCTATTTATTATCAATAGAAGCCGTAATTGTCACGTAGTTAGCAAAAGCATAATTATGATCTGGTGATTGATCAGCAATAGATTTAGTTATAGCACATATGTTTAGTAACACTAGGGGCCTTTTCGCGAATGGGTAGAGTAGAGTAGAGTAGAGTAGAGTTAAACTAACTCTTTTAACCCTTTTCATGAATGCATAGAGTTAATTTTAACTCTGCATGTTTTTAACTCTTTTAACTCTGCAGGGTTAAAAATGGAAGAGTTAAAAGAGTTAAAATTCGAAGAGTTAAAATTAACTCTGCGCATTCGCGAAAAGAGTTAAAAGAGTTAAAACTGGAGAGTTAAAATTAACTCTCTGCATTCGCGAAAAGAGTTAAAAGAGATAAAATGGGAGAAGCCAAGATGAGCACTGTGCATTCGCGAGAAGAGTTAAAATTAAATATAATTATTTAATAAATGAATTAATTATTCAATTAATTAGTTAATTAATTAAAATAAATTAAATTATAAAATTAAATAGATAAACATTTTATTAAATTAAATTTCATAAACAGATTTCAAATTTCACTTGAAATGGTTGCCCTTAAAAGGGCAGTTGGGATAACAATCGACCCTGTAATTCTGTTATGGAGCGTCACCAGTTGAAACTAAAACCTGCACTTAGGTAGGCCTTAAACCTTAAAACCGCAATGTTAGTAGAAATATTGTTTTAAAATTTTAAAGTTTGCATTAATTCTTAATTTTACAATCTTACTTTTTGGTTTATGTTATCCGTAGCAAAATCAGGTCTTAATAAGTAAACTTTTCGGAAAAAGGCGGTCGATTGGTTCCAGTTTTCTCATATTCGGCTTTAATGTTGCCAGCTCTTATACATACTTCAAATTTGCATTCCTTAAGTGCTGTCAAATACCTGGCAAAAATAATTTATAATTTAATGCTTATTTATAATTAGTATTATCTCCTATAATTAATTCTAATTAATTATTGTTTCTAATAAAGCAGCATGTTTAAACAATTTTTCCATCTATTTTCTATTTTACTAAATATTTTGTTGCTTTAGTGTGAATAATTCAGCAGAATGTTGGCAAAAGTTTAATCAATTTTGAAGTATTATGAACCATCCAATTAAATTGCGTACTGTCCTTTCATTGGTTGGATTATCTTGTCATATATAAAGTTTTATTATGTGCGCAAAACGTGGCAATAATAATGCAAAGCTTATAAGATTTTTAACTCGTTTAACCCGCGTGCTGAGACGGGGGTTAAAATTCAGTGTAAAATGACGCGAGGGAGTTAAAAGAGCCCATTCGCGAGAGCCCATTTAACCCATTCGCGAAAAGGGTAGAGTTAAATTTAACTCTGCAGCTTTTTAACTCTACATGTCATTCACGAAAAGAGTAGAGTTAAAAGAGTTAATTTTTAACTCTTTTCGCGAATGACCGCAGGGTTAAAAATTTTAACTCTGCTTAACTCGGAGAGTTAATTTTAACTCGTTTAACCCATTCGCGAAAAGGCCCTAAGATTAAATAATAGGAAGAGTACGACACCGTGCCCCTCATAGTGTAATTGGCGTGTCAGTTGTTCGGCTCAGTGAGGCCGAAATCTCTGGGGGGGGGCACGGTGAACACTGTTAATCATGTGTTTTACATGCGTTTGAGCTGAAACGCTTTTGATGTGGTAACCGCCTTCCTTGTGGCAAAACTGCATGTATAAGATAGCCACATTAACACGGGGTCCAATTCTGGGGGATATAACCCCACTCTGGCGAAGGGTCACCCCTAAACAATTCCATAATTTTAAGGGGGCTACCCCAAAAATTGTTATTTTTAACATTTTTGCCAAAAAAACATTAGTAAATAAAGATTTTTAGCGATTTTTAAGAAATCTTTTGAAAACATGCTTAAAACATGAGCAATGTTTGGTAAAATCGCTGAGGGTCTACCCTTTTTCCCTTCTCGCCGAGGGTCTACCTGTTTTTTGTCGGTCTGGGAGGGGTCTGCACCCTCTCCCATTCCCACCACGTTATCCTACCCCTCCTTCAGATCCGGGAGGATGCGTTTGGTTGACTAGTTAGCTACCGTAACCTTCCTCATCAGTGCATTTCGGCAGCAGTAGTTAAGCAGCCAGTCAAATGCATTTCAAGTCAATCGCATCTAAACACACGCTAACAAAGCTAATCTGAGCCTCCTCTCCTGAGACTTCCTTGGGGACGTTATACACGTAACGCAAACTTGGACATAAACTTGGCGATTAGGTTTGACATCCTTTGCCTTTCAGCTTAAGTGCATGTAAGCTCGTGGTTAACATGTTAACCATAACCCCTCAAAAGAAATAGTCAAAATAGTGATACAAAACTACTGGCGAACTTCTGCGTCCGCTCGAAACCCTGTCCTAAGAAAGCATGATTTTGTGGCGGTGAAAATGGGTTTTGGACACTTAGGGACAGCACTGAACGAAAAGCCTTACACGTGAACGCATAGATTCTGTACTGTGGGCAGGCATCGCAATATAAAGCTGCACAAAATGCAGCTCACAAGCCTGCGAAGACAGGGAATTAGTTAAAGAGAGGCTTCGACCGTCGCAATTTTGCTTATTGTTTTTTTAATATTTTCGTATTTTCATTTCCTCATCACAAACCTTACGGTCACTAGGCCTAGTCGTAAATATGTTTATTCGATTTTTTGAGTTTCATATGCCAAAGTATAGCTACAGGATTCGTCTCATGGCCAATCTAATTAGCAAATAAACAAGAAGAAATGATGGACACAAGTGTCACTACAGCTTAATCTTCCCTCCTATGTACTGTGTAGATCTTCCAAAGAATAAATATGTTTTCTATACAAAGAAAGGTCAGGAGTTAAGCTGATTTTCTATTGATGAGCTAACGACCTGGGCTAGAGTCTGACAGAGATGAATTGAGAGCTAATCGTCAGGTAGGAGGGAAAAGCTGTATGTAGCAAGGACAGGTGTAGGAGACTTACCTTTAAGTCCTGATCTTGACTTGATCTTGATTCAGAATCTTGACTAGTCCCCCCCCAATACCCCCAGGAGCTGTTTACCAATTTTTGGCAAACTACATAACATAGTTTCCTGCAGTTCTTAATGGTGTTCAACTTACCCTTAACGTTAATCTCTAATAAACTTTATACACAAAGATGACAAAGTTTTCTCGTTCTCGAGCTGATTCAACATAATTCTCCAGCTGGACTGACCAGTTTTTTGTCTCACTAGGTAAAAGCACGAAATAGATTAGCAGCAGGCTTACACTCACTGCAATGCAGTTTTGATGATAATTTTTGTTTTATCTAAATAACCTTTTCAATCTCTGCTCCCTCCAGGATTAACCAAAGCCAATTTGAGGCCGATAGCAGTTGCCAGATCTAAGATACTGATTCTTGAGGTAGCCTTTGTGAATATTTTCATTAAAAGGAAAAAGTCAAGACGACAAAACTTTACAATTGCACTTGTCGTTATAAAGTGCAAGCTCCAGCGATGCTTGACTGTTGAAATCCTAGTGTACAGCTATGAGTGGTTTTGACTCGATATCATGTTGTGCATGTTATTACCTTCTATGCAGTTGAGTGAGTTTTACTCAGACTGCATGTTCGTTCTGTTATCTTTGACTGAACCAGCACAAAGAATTTCACTTTGATCTGACCAAGCTAACCAGCAGAATTAATCTGATTTGCTTTGCTTTCTATCCGAATGACTGCAGGGCGAAGATTAAGCCAGAACTGGCAGGTGGATATGAGAGGGATACAACTCATTCCTAATTAAAACAGCCCACTGCAGCTGTCACTCAAACCCACAGACTGAGCAACTGATCGTGGTATCCAAACCTTGTCTGTTGGCTTTGTACTTATCGAACCAAGAGTGTCATACGTACATGAGTTTTACCAAGTGTCATATTCTTTGCAATGTAAGAGTAAAACATCCTCTCCTTGTTTATGTCTGACATCTCATCCAAATTGAATCCTTGTGTGCAATGCCGACTCGATAGCTATCTTTGACTTCTAAAGCTGGAAAAGCAGATAAAAAGCAGAACAACATCGTGTTGCTTGTGTTTTGTGTTGCACAAACTTAAGGGGGGGGGGGGGCTACTAAAATCGACTTGCCCCGACTTTGTCCAATTGGCCTACTTTTTGCCGAAGATATAGAGCATAGGTGTGGTCAAAAAATATCGGGTACTGAGATCTTAGTTGCTTTCCAGCCATGTGCAGCCGTCGCGTTTATGTGCCCGACCCCCCATTTTTCGCAACTACCAACATAATTAATTAAAAATTTCTACTGACTGCTAGGCCCAAGCTTCAAAGCCGTCATTCGCCAATATGATTTGGCACATATGTCCCTACCTGCAGAAAAATACTAGATGTCTGTATCTTATCTGCATCTAAGGGAATAACTCTTCAAAGTTGAAGTTTCGGCAAAAATTTAAAAATTTTTGGCTAACGAAAGGAAAATTTTATTACTGGTGCGAGCTATAAGGCTGTAATTTGGCATAAACGGAGGCCCTATAGGAGTACTCATTTGTGCCAAATGGCAAGAAATTCTGCCGAGTGAAAAAATTTTTATGTCAACTTTAATCTTCAAAAATTGCCGAAACCGCCATTTTCAGTCTGTCGGATCCTGTGTAGAGGCTTTCTGCAGCCATAGAAGTCGCAAACCTTCATTAATCGAGCTGAAATCTTTTGTGGGGGTGTTTTCGACCTCGTTGAGTTCAAATATCTCAAAAATTTTAATTTCAAAAAATTTGATTTTTTTCGATTTCTGGGCTACCATTCCTCAAAACAGGTGTTTTAGGAAATTTTGAAGATTAAAGTTGACATAAAACTTTTTCACTCGGCAGAATTTCTTGCCGTTTGGCACAAAATGAGTACTCCTATAGGTTCTCCTTTCATGCCAAATTACAGCCTTATAGCTCGCACCAGTAATAAAATTTTCCTTTCTTTAGCCAAAAATTTTTAAATTTTTGCCAAAACTTTAACGTTGAAGAGTAATTCCCTTAGATGTAGATAAGATGCAGATCATCTAGTATTTTTCTGCAGGTAGGGACATATGTGCCAAATCATATTGGCGAATGACAGCATTGAAGCTTGGGCCCAGCAGTCAGTCGAAATTTGTAATTAATTATGTTGGTTGTTGCGAAAAATGGGGGTCGCCCACATAAACGCGACGGCTGCACATGTGCTGAAAAGTAACTAAGATCTCAGTATCCGATATTTTTTGACCACACCCACACTCTATATCCTCGCCAAAAAAGTAGGCCAATCGGACAGAGTCGGGGCAAACCTTTAGTAGCCCCCCTTAGGGCCCTCACTGTCGCTC
>JASAND010016163.1:0-18972 GCA_030248195.1 Trissonchulus latispiculum
ATATGTGTATATGTGTGTACAGTGTGAGTGATGTCACGAACGATGTCATGGCGTGATACATGTATGTATATGTGTATATGTGTGTACAGAGTGAAAGATCACACGAACGAAGTCATCGCGGGATAAATGTATGTATAAGTGTATATGTGTGTACAGTGTGAACGATGTCACGAACGATTTCATGTCGGGATACATGTATGTAAAGTTGTCTATGTGTGTACAGTGTGAACGATGTCACGAACGATGTCATGGCGTGATACATGTATGTATATGTGTCTATGTGTGTACAGTGTGAACGATGTCACGAACGATGTCATGGCGGGATACATGTATGTATATGTGTATATGTGTGTACAGTGTGAGCGATGTCACGAACGATGTCATGGCGGGATACATGTATGTATGTATAAGTGTATATGTGTGTACAGTGTGAGCGATGTCACGAACGATGTCATGGCGGGATACATGTATATATATATATATATATATATATATATATATATATATATATATATATATATATATATATATATATATATATATATATATATATATAATTTCGTTTTGCCATCGCATGGATTATCTACCATTTTCCTGGATCAAAACGCAATCATTACAGTTCATACCACTAACTAGCGTAGTTACGAAAAGCGCCCACTGCAGCCAAAGAAAATTAATAATCTTAGCACGAAGTAGACTAAATTGTCCAAAATCTAGCTGAGCGAGTTACTATACTGTCTGTATGCCACAACAGAGGTGGTCGTTGTGTGAACGGGTTTTGAGACATATGCTTAATATCTGGGACCACATGCACATACCACAGAAAAAATCGTTATGCATACAGAGGAAATTCAGCCTCCTCACATTTCAATCAAAAAATTATCCAAAAGTGCAAGTTGGATTCACTGATTTCCACGCTTCTTTTTACCTGTCCAGAATCAATCCGCGAAAGGCAGTGGAAGTAGATTAAGACTTAGTTGAGAAAGTCCTTGAGTATGTTAAACAGAAAAGTTTCCCTTTCCAATAAAAAAATCCTAGAATCAGAGAACAGCACCGCACCGCAAACAATACGCTATATTTAGAAATAGGATCGATTCTTAGTACGAAAAATGTAATTGTCTAAAATCAAGAAATTTGCAGTTTTGAAGGTTGAGCTACCTTTCAAATTCGGATTATTGTACGACAACAGAGACCTATCCAATTGGCTTTGCTGTGGACAATCAAGTTCATTCCAAACTTCATTTCAATAAGTTCGCTTTTTGAATAAACGCTCATATAAACAGAACAGCACCCACGCCACAAGCTGTAATCTAGAAATTGGATCGAATCTGAGCACGATATTTCTATTATCGAGAAAATGGCAGTTAGCTTTTCCTTCTGAATCTAAAACGGAAGGTCAGTGGAAATGAAAAGGAATAGCAGACTCTCAACTTAACGGCAGCAATAGTTATAAAAATGAAATTGAAACAACCCTTAAGTAAAACAGTGACCGCAAACGACACCTATGAGCACCGAACAGAACCGCTGGGATTTGCAATGATCAAAAGGAAAGTAGTCTGTCCAGCATGTGGAAACTTAGGTTAGTTAAGAATACCATCGGTTCACACTGCAATAGGTTTAAGGTTTAAGGTTTAAGGATTAGCGTTTAAGGTTTAAGGTTTAAGCAAGGTTTAAAGAATGTCTAAATATCACGTGGTTTTTTATATCTTATATCTTATTGTACCTCTCAAAGATCAGAAGGATAGTCTGTCCAGCTTCAATTTGCAAAAGTTGAGAAATCATTTAAAGTAGTTGAGAATGCCATTAAAAATATATGGTTGAATCAGAACATCTCACACCATAACCAATGAAATTGAATCGAATCTTTAAGCACAACGTAGATTAAATTCTCCGAATTCAACAAGTTTGCAGTTGTAAAGAGGTTGGGCCATGTTTCAAATTCTGGCAATAACTACTTATCCAGTTGGCCTTACTTTGGACAATCTTGCCCGGCAGTGGCAAAACAAAAGTGGGCGCTTTCATCCTAATTGGGGCAGTATGAACGTGACAACCTACTAACTGCAATAAAACATTCAATTCCAGAAGCAATTCACGCCATTGTACATTTATACACACAAGAAAAGCAAATTTGCGGTGACAAAAAAGAAAAATTAATTCACGCTCCTTGTGATCACAACAGCTAGCTTAGTGTTATTAAGTAAACTAAGCATTCAAGAATGTGGAATTACAATGCTTCCTGCATGCCACAACAGTGGTGACCATCCCAGACCCAGGGAATGAATATGAATACTGAAAAACTTTCACCATTACTTCAATCAAACCAAAAATTAGGTACCGAAAACTGCAACCTGGATTCACTGGTTTCCCAAGCTTTCTTTCTGAGTGAAAGACAGTGGCAAATGATTAAAACTTAATGGAAAATGTCACTGAGCCAGCAAAAGAATTGTTGGTAGGCGAGGCGGTTGTTAAGAGACTCAGTTCAACAAGTTCTTTTTTGATTAAAAATATCCTAGAAATAGTACAGCACCCAAGACCCACACCAGTAGTCAAAATCGAAAATTAGAAAACTAGTAGTAGCTCAGCAGTCGCACAGCACGTAGTCAATTGTTTCCATTGGTAAGTAGGAGGGAGGCACATGCACAACCAATAGGCTGCTTTCAATCTGATTTCTTTGAGTTGATTATGATTATGCATATATGTTGCGGCAGAAGTTTGAACGCTACCCGCTGACATTGCTGTTTGTTCTAATCTAGCGCAAGAAAAACATTAACTTTAGGCGTATATAGAATGTATGAAATAGTTTTGAAAAGTTTTTTATATGCAATGCTGAATAACATGCAATTGTCGGAAAGAGCTCATGGAGCCAGAAAGATTAAAATCTTACCGAGACGTTAGAAAACCAAACTTTTTAAGTTGGACAGGGACAACCCTCATTCTAACTTTCTGTCATCAACTTCGCCTAAGACTTCACAGCAGCACAGAATGAAACAGGGAACCCATTAGCATTCCCATTCTGCGGCCGAAGCTTAAAAGCATTGTTTCCTATTGATCCTGAATAAATCTAATCGCTACGATCCTAATGGATAAGAACCTTAAAAATTCACACCAATCTTAGGTGTATTACTGGCCAAACATATATTTCACTACATATTTCCTCATTGTTAACATTGTAAAAATAGACTAACATATCATACCGAGTAAGGCAAAGGCAATTTATGTATATTAGAAATAAGCATATTACAACACAAATTGCACTGAAACTGTGACTAGATCAAGGCAGAGCTGAGCTGATCACGCTAGCTATCAAAAAATGTATACATACATAAAGAAGCAGCCAACGCGATACAATACACAATACCGTCCGGCAGGTTAAACTGCAATGTAACTTAAGAAGTTTGCTCTTCCGCCTAAACAATCTAGGTCCCGCCTAGAGACATTCCTACACAGAATTGTGAAAAAAGAAAGAATAAGATTCAAATACTCATTTGCAACACCGGCAGACAGCTGCCAAGTTAAGCTAGTTAACTCAGTTCCTACATATTCTTGTAGGTAGCGCAGAAATGGTTTAACACATTCCGCATTTTATTAGATCTTAAAAATCCTAAATTCCATTTTATTATGCTATAGGCGTTACCTAGACTGTTCGGATAGTCCGAGTTTTCCGCAGTTTGCTTTTACGAAGATTTGATCCTATATACTTCTTTCTTCTTCGCTGCCTGGACTACACAGACAGCATACACAGAAAGTGTGTTAAAAGGTGGGAGGACTCTTTGGATTAAGTGTACTAATTTAACACTTAACGCTCACAGAGACCTGACGGCGTTGTTGTTGTTGCTTGTTGTTGCTGCTGCTGCTGCTGCGGAAGACCAGCTTTATCCATCAGTGACTACAGCGATGACCATTAGCACGGCATCTCATTTTCCGAGTTTCAGACTGCAAAGAAATCATATATTTTTGCGTAATAGTATATAGGTTTTAAACTATTAATCTTAGTTTATGTTGGTAAAGAATTTTGCCATTTCTTTCTGCAAGGAATTGAAGCCAGCAGAGTTGGCAAATGGGACGGATTCTTTGTTCCTATTACATCCCATCTTCCAGATTTTCTACTCCACATCCCACTTCTCCGAACTGGCTTTTCCCAGTCTCACGTAATCCTACTTGCAATATTTGACCTTAGAATTGCTGCAGCATTGAAAATTCTAATTTGGCCTAATAACTAGAAGAACCTTAAGTTTTGGCGGTCGCCAAAACCGCCAAAGATCTGGAATACAGACACAAAGACACGGATTTCCAAAAATTTTGAAATATGCCATAATATTGTTTCTAAACATCTCCCTTGAATCAAACGCCACTAAGTACTGTTAGCCGGCCGGAGTGCGTGTGTGTTAATTAAACCAAGACTACATAATACATTAAAGTATGGCAAGAGTAATAACGGAATAACGCATGTATGATGAGCTCACTACATCCGAGCTATCGGGCGACACCCTCCGCCCTCCAATCAGATCCAGACCCGCCTCATCCCGCCACTATACATGTACGGGGTCCAGACGGGGAATCGGGCTCGTGCATGTATATATATTTTGTGTAGATGTGTAAACCATGCACAAATCGGGCTCCCATTAAGCTTAACACGTGAGTATACTTACTAACATTGATCCAGATCCCCCGTTTGGACCCCGTACATGCATAGGGGCGGGATCAAGAAGGGGGTTGATTTTTGGGGGATCAGTCGATAACGTGCAGAGGATGTAGCGGCCTCATAATACATAGCGTACGACGCTTGTCATACTCTTATCAAGAGTACATAATAACTAAGAGTGTGACACGCGTCACGCTCTTAGTTATTAGGCTGGGGACATCATCTGCACGATAACGGCTGACCCCCCCCCCACAAATTGGGCCCCAGTGATCCCCCCGCACAAATACCTAGTACACATTTGTGTACCATCATTCATCACATCAAGAGTACATAATAGATAAGAGTAAGAAACTCTTACGCTAGCATGTACAAATTATGTAAGGTATATATGCTCGGTTCATTAACTCTACACCCCCGAAACCGGGAGGGGTCCCACTTTGCACTAACTACACGCTTTCATATAGAAAGCGGTAGTCTGCTCGCTGATTGGCCCGTTATCCTTAAGGTTGTAGGCAATTTTATTAGTTATTTTAATGATGCAAATTTATAACTTTAATCAGGTTAATGACAATTAAAAACTAATTCGACAATTTTGTAGCATTTTTCTGCTCTTTTCAATGTTGTAATAATTGTTGCACGTTACATTCCTTCGAATTTTTGTATTATGCAACAGTTTTTATATCATTGGAAAGAGCAGAAAAATGCTACAAAGTTGTCGAATTAGTTTTTTAATTGCATTAACCTGATTAAAGTTATAATTAATTAAAATAACGAATAAATTGCCTACAATAAGCCTTAAGGCTAACGGGCCAATCAGCGAGCAGACACACGCTTATATGAAAGCGTGTAGTTAGTGCAAAGTGGGACCCCCCGGAAGTTTCGGGGGGGGGGGGGGTCCCGAGTTAATGAACCGAGCATACCTTACATAATTTGTACATGCTAGCGTAAGAGTTTCTTACTCTTATCTATTATGTACTCTTGATCACATTAACTGTCTTTGCAAGAGGATATTGTAACTGTACACTTGCAGGTTACAAGATGTCTGGCTTCTGTAAGAAGTCAGCTTTGAGGGAACAATGATTTCAGGAGTGAGAATAACTGTGTCCCGATACCGAGCTCATTTTAGCTCAAAAAACAGTCGTGTTGTTCTGTTCAACGGCCTTATCCAACAAGTCCTCGACGGGCCGACCACAGGCCTACCTACACGCAGCGGCGGGGCCAACCGAGACTTGAAGCAGGCAGACCCGGGCCCAGCCCGGGAAGTTTTTTGACTGCACAACTCCCCATACCACATCATACGACAAAACTTTAAGCTTTACATAGGAGAGGCCAGCATACTGTGGTCTATGTTTATACCAAGATTAGATTCTATAGTAGTACGAGTCCTAAATGTCTCGATGTGGTGGTCAAGATTTGGGTCGTGGTAAGTATACCCCCTCACTGCCTTAAATTTGTAAAACCTGACCAATTGAGATTAAATTTGGTATGGATATTTGTTCATGTTCAAATCAATTCTTTCGACCCGCAAGACGAAATTTCGGGTTTTCCCATTATCCCCCCCCCCACAGCTCCGAAGAAGTACCGAAGAAGCACAATTTGGCTGATTGAGTTGAAACTTGGGAGGGATAGGTTTTCGTACCTGCTGATTTCAAAAATGCAAAAAAGTTTAAATTTTTAAAAAATTAAAAATTTAAAAATTTTAGTTTGGTAAGAGGGGACCAAGGGGAACCAAAAATTTCTGGAAAACATTTTGCTGAAAAGTTGCATATAGGTGGGTATTATGGGGTGCAGATCACGAATCTCAAACCGGTTTTTTGATTCAGCTTTTCGTTTCCTTAGGATAAGCTTACATCTTAAGCTAAAAATTTAGCTTATATTAAGCTAACGAAATGCTGAATCGAAAAACTGATATCAGATTCGTAATCAGCGCCCCAGAATACCCCCTATACGCAACTTTTCAGCAAAATTTTTTCAAAAAATTTTTGGTCCCCCTTACCAAACTAAAATTTTTAAATTTTTAAATTTTTTAAAAATTTAAAATTTTTTGCATTTTTGAAATCAGCAGTTCTGACACCCAAATCCCTACCAAATTTCAACTCAATCAGTCAAATTGTGTTACTTTGGTACTTCCTCGGAGCTGTGGGGGGGATAATGGGAAAGACCCGAAATTTCTAGTCACCGATTTCGTTCGCTGAAATCTCCATACAGCTTTCTGATTTTATTAACACGAAGCCGAAGTCAGTTTTGAGGATACAAAAATACGAAGTTACATGGGATGTACACGTGCGCAATAAAATGGTCGGCCAGCAGAAAGTCAAGTCAACCATCTTCTGAACACGGGCCTTATGTAAGATTCCTAACCTCACGTGCTTAAAATTTTTAAAACGTATTAGAATTAAACCAATCGCTCTAAAATCGACCAAGCTCAGTTCAAATACTACACAATATTCTAGTTTCACCAAATCAGATGTTGATTCTCAAGGGAAGCCGAAAACATTTTAACGCCGATTTCGCAGGAAACTTGGATAGGCTTTTACGGTCACAGAAAATTAATCTGCAATCCGTTTTTAGATTAGTGTTGTGTTAGATCGATATTTAAAACTTTAGTTTTTTAGGCTGACTCAAAAAACTGTTTTCAGATTTGTGCTCTGCAATCCAGAAAATATGCAAGTTCTCAACTCAATCGCGGGCAAAACCTTTTAGGTCCTATAGACCAGTGTGGCTTAAAGATGCCCCACCAAATTTCAGTTCAATTGATAGTTTTAGAATTTTAAGCAATCGGTGATAATCTGATTTTAAGAATTAATCTTAACAATACCCGCGTCCCCGTCAGTTTATGCAGCAGAATATCACGCACATTTTTCTGAATGCAAAGAAACACATACCCACACCAAAATTCTACTCAAACGGTCAAAGTTTACAAATCCAGCAGGAGGAAAAGTAGCTATATATAACTGTAAAGCCGACACATGCTAAGCGAAATTACCATGCGGAAAAGGCTCCCAATAAGGGTAGCATGTGACCAGGCACAGATTCCGCCGAAAGATAGGAGGTATCAGAATCGGCTGAAATATTATACACTAAACACTTCAATAAATAGAAGTCTTATTTTTACTGGAATACAAATTATAATTTACGCCTGACACAAAAACAAACAAAGCAAAATATATATAAGACTGTTTTAACAGTTCTTCAGTCTTCCAATTGTGCAGCAGTGTAACACAATATAAATAGAAACATTAATCTTTATTGTACCTAAGAAAAATACCAGATAGTTCACAACGAATCACTGCAGTGGTGACTCAAATCGGTCACAGCACGGAGCAGCAATTGAAGCAAAGCACAAGCGTGAACTGTCACACTCTCCGAGCAGATCAACGGGGCACAAAACCGCGATTACAACTGATACTGAAAAGGTTAAAAGTGAACACATAAAACACAGTACACGACACTTTGTATATAACGGGTTTCCAGTAATACGTTGTAGACATATAAATGAATGAATAATTAGATGTATTTCCTAAGAAGAAATGTACATTTGTCAAAAGCATATTTTCAGTTCAAACGATCCTTGGACAGCAATGCTTGCATTAAGTAAACTAAGTAAAGTAAAAAATCTCCCATCCAATTTTATTCTTCCCAAAATTTTACCAGTTTAGCTCAAATTTTGTGTGGATGCATTGCATGTAAACACATGTCTGACTGATTGGTAATGAAATTAAATTTTTTTAAGTTTTCCAAAGGGGGATCTAGTAGAACCAGAAACATTTTATCGTAGATCGCGTCGAAACAATATAAAGTTATTTACTGCTCTATGGGTACAAAATTCCGAGATAAAGTGCTCCGTGGGGACAGCAGTTAGTTCTCTATGCGGTCCTCAAAGTGTCCCTATAGAGGACATTTTGTAAATTGTCTCTGTGAGGTCACACATCATGTAGAGAATTTTTTGTTGCAAAAACGATGTAAAGCTTAACTACATATATACCAGCATTGTTTCAGTGGCTGGCAGTAGCTGAAGAATGCGGACAATCGTTCTAACGGTGATTATAATCATACCTGAACGGGAGGTCAAATTTCATTGACCCTTGCTGGAAGGAGACTTGAGTACCACTTGTGGAAGCGATTTTTCTTCAGCATGCTTTTCAAGGCAATTTTTAGCGATTTTTGCCGTTTTGTTTTGAAAGACAACGATTTTCTAGCAAAAATAACGTTTAGGGACGTTTCTTAGCAAAAATAGTGACTATACATAATTACATATAAAATTAAAAATTTTAGTCGAAAAACCTATATACGTATATATATATATTTGGGCAATTTTCTTAACTCTTGTAGCCAGTTTTCGTTCCCCATATGAGATCAATTTTGGTGCCCCTTGTGGCGACTTCATCGAGGGGGGGGGGTGAGGGATTTTGCTCCTTGTCCACCTGTGGTTATGACCCCCAACAAAGAAAATAACTGACAGGGGGAAAAACTGTACTCACTCCGAAAAAGAGCCCTATACTGACAGCCCTATACAGTAAATATAATCAATTCTACCTTCCACTCGACTGTAGCGCCGCTGGGAATTCTCTCGTTCCGATTCCAGCGCTACTACGGATTCCTTTCTAAAATTAACACACACATAAATGTGAATCATAGGTAGTCTAGATTCGTAAAAGCATATGAAACGTAAAATTTGCCAAAAATTGTTGACTACTCTGAACAATTGATGATTCTTGTCTCGTTTAATTCTTTGTTCCCACCGTTCAAAGTTTTTAAACTTTCTTACCAAATGAGATACAATTTGGCGTGGGTATATATGTTTCCTAACCACGTTGAGAACAAACATCATAAATTTCTTGATTTCGGGAAATTCTAATTTATATATGTTATTTCAATTCGCAATGGGAAACAAAGGCAAATACAATTTCGGCCACCGATTTCGCTGTAACGTTGCAAAAAAGGTTTTCGGAGTCGCGGAACACAAATCTGACATCCGTTTTGATTCAGCTTTCCATTGCTCATTTTGTCCAAAATTTTAAGCTTATAGAGTTAGCTTATATTAAGTTAAGTATATATATAATAAGTAAAAGCTGAATCGGAAACGGACTTCACTCTTGTTCTGCAACGCTGAGAACTCTTGGTTACAATTTCACAGCAAATCTATCGAGGACAAAAATTTAGTTTCCTTAGCATCCCCTGCCTCTGGAAAAATAGAATTTCGCGAAATAGAGACATTTTGCGATATTTGAACTCGTAAACATACGTACTAATACCAAACTTTTAGCTATTTATGTCAGGATCTAGAGATTCTGAGCGGTGGGGGAAGAGAAGAGCCATTTTTTACTAAGGCGAAGCACAGCACACCTATGTGCAACTTTCGCAAAACTTAACCGATTTAGTTCAAATTTATTACGGATGCATTTGAACACATCACTCGATCTGCAGCAATGTATTAAATTTTAAAAAATTTTAATTTGTGTTTTCTAAGGGGGAACGTGTCGCCCGCCAAACACGAAACTGAGAACAATTTTTCGATTCAGCTTTTCGTTAGCTACAAACAAGCTAAAGTTATAAGCTTTACATTTAAGCTTGTATCAAGCTAACGAAAATCTGGATCAAAAAACGATATTCAGATTCGTGTTCAGCGATCCAGAAAACCCCTGTACGCAACTTTTTAACAAAATTGAAGAGAAAAATTTTGGTTCCCCTTGGCACCCCACTGGAAAACGCAAAAATTTACAAATTTTAAAATATTAAAACTTTGCTGCAGATCGAACAGAAATGTGTTCAAATGCATCCATACTAAATTTGAAGTAAATCGGTTAATATTGCGAAAGTTAGGCACAGGTGTGCGTCTGCCTTATATAGTATAGCCGAGCCATACTGAACCTTCTGTCTAAACTAGGACATTGATCAGTGATGTGGAAGTGTGCCTTAACTGGGCATAATATATACCAATTCATAGAGTTACATTCAATCAATGATTTTTGGAATTTGTTGCTTTTCAATAATTGCAAAGCTTAAAAACATGTACGTACATTAACATTTTAAGGTCAACACATATATATTTACCAGAAAGGTACTGACGTTTTACAATATTTACAAAATGTTTAATGCATTTTTATGTTTTCAAACATTTTTGCAGTTAACTGCTTGAACACCCGTTATTTAGGTAGCATACTTGTAACGTTGCTTCGATAACGGAGGCAAAGTCTGGATCGAGTTCAGTTCAGTTCAATCAGACTCGGTCTTCAGAAAATTCAGATCAATCCTGGGAAGATCCAGGGAATCAAAATGTCAAAATTAGCCACCAGAAACACTAGAAACAGGCAAGGAACCAAAAACATCCTCCATAAGGTCCTCCATTAGATGACAGTCACGACAGTAATCCTGACCCGAAAGTCTACTACAACTGGCTCCCTTACAAGTGGACCCGGAAGTAAAGTTACTGTCAGTAGGTTTATCACAACGTTTTCGTACCTTTACAGGAGGAGGTGAATTCAAAGGCTTCGGACTGCTGGGGGGAGAGGGGGCCTTCCGTTTCAGTTTGGCTCGTTCCTGGCCAATCTGAACGCAGAGTCTTCGAATGGCCACACCGAGAATCGTCTCCAGGCGGAAATCGGGGTCCTTGGAGCTCTGGATGGTCCGGCGTTTGCGAATGGCAGAAGCCAGAAGGGCAGATGAGGACGGCATATCTACAGCAAAATCACAGATCACCATAATAAAGCAGAAATCTGACGAGAATTTACTAGAAAAGTACACAAGTAAACTCAGTATAATACGGCAGAGGCAGAGAGC
This sequence comes from Trissonchulus latispiculum, assembly GCA_030248195.1. NCBI lineage: Eukaryota > Metazoa > Nematoda > Enoplea > Enoplida > Ironidae > Trissonchulus > Trissonchulus latispiculum. Next base: position 11,423 of record JASAND010016163.1, read on the forward strand.
TTCTAGAAAAATCCAGCCACCTTGTCAAACAACACACAAAGGCTCTGTGCTAGATAGAGAGACTAGTCACGAGAAAAGGGCCTTTTCAAATCAATATTTCTCTGTGCGTCAGCTTCCCTGTGATGGTGTAAACATCCTACGTAGAGAAATCCTCCGCGCGTATGCACAAATAACGCCACTGTGTTGTGGGGCTAAAATTGGGTTGAGAGGTTTTTCTTGAAATTTTAAAAATGAGAAATGGTTAAAAACGTTCCTGTGCTACAGGGGAAAACCGTATTTTCAAATGAGAAATTACGCAGTAATTTTTGGCAACTTCATTTTTCGCAATGCATATCTCGATGCTGACAGTGCAGAATTTTCCACTTCATGTATGTAGGTATTTTCCGACAGCATGAGTAAACATTGTTTGCGATCGAAAAACACAGGATTTGTATTTTACTTTTAAGGGGCCGTCTCGTTGATTTCTTTGAAAGCCTGAAAAGAATGGGCCATGGAAGCCATGAAACTCTATGCTTTGAAAATACAAATTTCGGTTCTCCTAAATTGTCAGTTTGCATGCCATGTCCGGTCCCATCCCGCACTCTGCTTGACCTGTCCCGTGGGATCCTTTAGTCCGCTATATTTGATAAATCCTGTCCCAATCCCAATTAGGTTATAAAGGTATCTAAAATGAAATTATTAGAAACTTTAAATAATATGAAAATATAAAATTAAATTTTGTACTGTACCCGCCTGTATATATTGTACGACGCTCCACATTTTGTTCAAAAAAATAGAGAATAATTTTAATAGCCTATTATGAGTCGCTGTGAGAAAATGCTGATCAAAATCGTTAGCTGCGCATAGGCATATCATCATCATCAGCATCAATCATCAGCACTGATTTCAAAATAATAAATGTTTCGGTGATTCTTCCGTATACGCACACTTGACATTAAACTAAAGTGCACTCAATGCATCTACTTCCGTAGACGCACACTAGAATTTACGGAGAAATCTTTCTGGACTTTCCCTGAATCTGAAAGGCATCTACTTCCGTAGACGCACACTACATCATTGTAATCCTATTTAACTTTGAATTTTCAAATTACTTACTTGGAATAAAATGATAGTTTTATATGTACAAAATAATATCATGATATAAACATGCCATTGTTCATAAAAACTAAAATATCAGTTATAAGATAAAATTATCAAATTATCAATTATAAATATATATATAAGTTGTAAAATTGGGATAAAATTTTAAAATAATAAGTAGCTTTTAAAAATGAAGATATATGTAGTGTACCGAATATAAACTTTTGAATCGGGGACGAGAAAATCATTTTTTAAAACTATAATATCAAATGCCATTCTTTAAAAACCCAGAATACTATTTATAGGACATATTAATTGTTTTGAAAAATTGGAATAACTTTTCCGCCCCCGGTAAGAGTGCCTCTTATTTTTTAAAGTTCTTCCTAATATGTCAATTTTTAAAATAATTAATATTCTATAATTTTATAATAATTTTGTAATTTATATTTATATATGATTGATAATTTGATAATTTTATCTTATAACTGATATTTTAGTTTTTATGAACAATGACATTTTTATATCATGATATTATTTTGTACATATAAAACTATCATTTTATTCCAAGTAAGTAATTTGAAAATTCAAAGTTAAATAGGATTACAATGATGTAGTGTGCGTCTACGGAAGTAGATGCCTTTCAGATTCAGCGAAAGTTCAGAGAGATTTCTCCCTAAATTTTAGTGTGCGTCTACGGAAGTAGATGCATTGAGTGCACATTAGTTTTATGTCAAGTGTGCGTATACGGAAGAATCACCAATGTTTCTTATAGGGATTCTGGGGTTTTTTCAATCTGCAAGAGGAACCGAAAACATTTGCTTCTGATTTTGGTAAAAAGTCATGTGTGTACACGTTGTTAAAATCTCTATCCTAATCAAAACACTAATCCTAATGCTGCTTATTGACGTTTGCAAGACATGAACTCAGTTGTGCGGAATGCAAAAAATGCAAATTTTAAGCTGTGCACGCCAGAGATGGCACCGGGTCAGTTCGGGTCACTTTTTAGACCGGGTCACCGGGTCAAGAGCTTCGACCCGGTCTTGACCCGGTTTTCTGAATTTACCTCAAATTTTTGAAATTTTTGACTACCAAGCTAAAATTTTAGCTTAAATGTTTGTTCAATGTCCAATATTAATTGGTTTTTTCTATATTTTAGTCTTGAGCATTTTCGCAGCTTGATGTTATTTGAATCTGTCTGTCTCTGGCAAATTATTGTCTAGCTTTAGCTGCATAAGTCTTATGATTATTGCAGAACTGTATGTTTTTCAGATTATTTTCGAAACCAAGGTAAACGTTGAAGTAAGTGAACAATTTGATTTAATTTAATTTAACGCAATACATAATGAAAAACCAAATTTTTAAAGTATGTGCTCCGTGTTAATGGACAAATGTTAGACATGTTAGATATTAGGCATAGTAGTGACATATTAGAACTACAAAATTATCGGATAAATTGATGTTGCAATCAAAATCGCATTAATTTAGAAAAAGCTACAGCTACCATCAAATCCATTTTAAAAAACCTACAGGAAATGTATGTATGTCATAGTTATTCTTTTCGGGGTGGTGATGGAACACGGAAGCCAAAAATTTAGCGTCCTTTAGGCCAAATCAAAAATTTTTTGCAGATATTGGAATTTTCTGGAAAAACGGGTCACCGGGTCACCGGGTCAGGGCTCTACCGGGTCACCGGGTCACCGGGTCAAGCCTAAGTGACCCGGTTCCATCTCTGGTGCACGCTGTTTTCGAACAGAACTAGCGAGAAATTAAAAACTGATACGATTTTTTTGTTCCGCATCTCCTAAGATTGGCCATAATGTGAATCTGGGCTAAAGCACCTTTTGCTTAAAAATCACCAAAACCAAGCCTTTGCTTAGTACATCTTTTTTTCAACTTTTTACAACTACTTTAAAATTAACATATATATGAATGAACAAAATTTATTTGCACAAAACAAAACATGTTTAATAAAAGAGTTCTCATTAATAAAGTTCAGAAGGAAGTTTAGAGAAAAATTTTCTGAAACGAGCAAAATATAGATTTGTGAAAGAAAATCCCAAAACTTTTGCAAAAATCCCGAAATTTTGCAGGTGCTTATTTTATTCCACAATCCACATATAAAATGAACAAATACTACAAAACAAAGGTATAAATTGTAGCAGTTGTTTGGCGTTCTGGCTAATATATACCTATTATACAGTGCTGGCCAGAAATAGTGTACCCATTTTCGCAAATATTCGCAATTTCGAGAACGCTATTCGCAGGCTAAGCATATTAAATTTCTGCAAATGCGTGCGAATGGCCTCTGGAAAATGCCTTCGCGAAGAAAACTTAGGAAGGCTTCCAGCTGTGAAGCCAATGTGCTTAGATATCGTCAACCAGAGATGGACGCGGGACGCGGGAGCCCGCGGGATGCTATGTATCAACAAGCAGAATTAAGATTAGTTTTCTGAATAGATCATAGACGAACTTGAACTTTTCTATTTCTAAACACAACTAATTAGTGCTCGGACCGGTTCCGATTTTTGAAACCGGTTCCGATTCCGGTTCCAGAGCACCGGTTCCGGTTCCGGTTCCGGTTCCGGTTCCGGTTCTAGCTTCCGGTTCCGGTTCCGATTGAGATTTTTGTAAAAAGGCTATAATTCAATTTTTTTAGTTTTTTATATAAATTGGACCAAAACCTTACATATGAGCCAACGTTGTTATATGCTCAACGATATTAATTTACATGTAAAATAGTAATTAATTTTTATTCTAGTTTTAATAGTGTTAAAATGTGAACCGGTCCGGTTCCAAATGCTACCGGTTCCGGTTCCGGTTCCGGTTCTACCAGTTCCAGTGGAACCGTTCCGAGCACTACAACTAATGAGCTGAAATGAAAACAAAATGTTTTTGGTTCGATCGAAAAACTATATTTCCAAATCAAAATTTGATGCAGTATTTTAGTATATTATATTCTTGATTATATAAGTCTTAAATTGATTAATTTAGCAATTTGAGTAGCAATTTTTTGAAATATCTGATTATATATTCATCATAACTTACTGCAAATAGAAAACAACGTAGCACAGAGATGGACGCGGGCCGCGGGAGCCCGCAGGATCCCGCGGAACGGGACGGGATAGGACGGCAACCTTCGCCCCGCGGGATCCCGCGGAACAAAAATTTCTTATATTTACTTCTAAATTAGGGAATTTTTAAGAAAGCGAGATAACAGTTTTCAAAAGATTACAGTCACACTTCATATTATTCTATAAAATTTAATTTTAAGGTGATATAAGTTTCACTTGCTGTGCTGGTTTCGTATCTTTTCTTATTGAAAGTTTATTATTTAATTTTGAGTATACGCAGGTAATGTAAATGATTTCGGAGTTGTATAAAGTGTTGATTATGTATAACCAGTCAAGGGTCTGATTTTTAACTGAAAGACGGGACAAAGATACAGTGTAGCTCAGAATCAAGGTCCCTTTTGAGCGCGTTTGCGCGCAGTGATTCTGAGCGCGTTTCTTGACTGCACTCATTGACTTTGCCTTAACTTTTAGCTACGTTCCGTCTTTCTACTGCTTCACTTTGCTTGAGCACTAAATCTATCTTCGCTTCTTTCTTCATAGCTTGCTGTTTTAGAGACCTACTACCAGCAATAAAAACATTTTAGATTTCGTACGCAACTTATACTATTTCTTGCTGACTTAACATTTCTAATGGAATTTGATTGCTTTAACTTATCTTAGTTAGCTGTGTGTGATGTTCTCCTAACTAAATACGTCAGTTATAACTTTGAACAAAGGATAGATTATATTTCAATCTTTTCGAAATTGTGTATAGCTACCTATATTTTCAGTTTCCATTAGCTTTACCTTACTAATTAGGGGGGGGGTCGCTTTTTTTGGGCGATTTTTCGACCTTCTCCAATTTTGCTCATTTTTACATATTTTGTACTCGCAATGGGTCCGCGAAACAAGACAAGTGCGTTTTGCGCAATATTGCTTCTATCGTTCTGTAGAGTCCTTCAAATGTGAATCCGACATGTGTTAAACATAGGAAAATGAAAAAGATAAGGTAAAAAGTTTGTGTCCAAAAATTTTTTCGCTGTGTAAGAGATTCAGCTCTGAAATTTTTTCACCCTTGTTAAGGACATAATGTAGAGTGCAGCGAGTGACTTTGGTGCCATTCTGCTGAGAATTTAAATTTTGGCAAAGTTTTCAAGTCAGAATTTGTGAAAATTACAAGTTTGGCTATTTGCCAAAATTCCAGTTCTCACCAGAATTGCACCAAAGTCACTCGCTGCACTCTATCAAGGGATCAAGGGAATGGAATGAACAACCGCCCCACAGTGCTATATCAGTTCAAGTGCAAAAGACACGCAAATATACGTATACGTAATGTATATGTGCGCAAAAGTCAAGAGGAGCACTGTGGACCCACCTCTATGATTGCACTTGTTCGCCCCTAGGCCCTACTATTCACACCAACAGAATAGCATTCGGTACAAATCCCAAATGCCATAAAGCGAAACGCAAAAAGAGGAATACAAAACGCCATACAGCACAAGAAAACGAATTATATGTAGGTACTACTAGCTCAAGTGCCCCCGAACAAGTGCAATCAACAACTTAGTTTTTCTAAGTTGTCCCCTGGCGTTGATATGCTGCATAGCTCACCTACCTACCCCAGTTATCTCGTGGGAACTAAATCCATCATGAGCCACGATTACCTGACCATGACTATAAATATTAGTGAGTATATATAGGAGTTTAGATTTACTTTAACAGAATAAATACGTAGACTCCAAAGTCATGAATATATAACTACATTTCAGAGCACTATTTTCAGAGTACGTATATAATATATACAGGCCAGGTATTCGCAGGACCCGGCTCATGAGGGGAGAATGCAGCATATCAGCTCATTCCATTCACCCCCCGGGGGACTTTACTATTCAGTAAACTACATACAGTAAACACCTAAATGGGGCGACAGGAAATAATTTCATTGGTGGGTCCCGACAACACAATATACATAGACGTAAGTAGTAAATTCGTATAATAAAACTAGAAAATAATTTATATTCCAATATTATTGTGGAGGGTTGCGGGTGTATGCAGGCTCAGGGAGCCTCTTAGATACACCCTACTTTAAGTCTAGAGGAGCGTTTTAACCCTGTAAACATAATATAGTTAGTATATATAGCAGTAGATATGAATGACGTCAACATTTTTGTTAGTATATATGTGTGTTAATTTGTTAGAAAAAGAAAATTTGAAATTAAGTAATGTATAAAAACCTATTTACCCTCGAAGAAAACGCAAGAACAGATCTTTTCTCTGTACAATTTTTCTCTTTTGAAGATATGGATACTAGCAGAACTTACTATATCAAGAGGCATAGCATTCCATATTTCGCAAACTCTGTGGTAATAAAAGTAAGAAGTATGGGTCCTCCGGAACCTTTCCGGTCGTAGACTCAAGAAATGCGACCGCGTACCGTCCACATTAGCATAACTAAATAACTCATCAAAAGGAATGTCAATCAAGCCATGCACAATTTTGTACAAAAGACATAAGTCAGCAAACACACGTCTTAATTCTAACGAATCCAAATTTAGATCAATCAACCGTTCAGGATACGACATAATTGTAAAAACCTTTTATACGCTTAGTGAAATGACCTCTTGAACCGCCTCAACAGATCGAATCTGGTTTAGAAACCGAGGACTCCAAATTTCTGTTGCGTAATCAACAATTGGTCTAACATAAGTTTTAAACATTTGATCCTAATATTCCTTATCCTTACAAAGCAAAAACACGCAAAATCAACCCTGCACGTTTAGATGCCTTTGCTCTTACTTTTGCAACGTGCTGATAAAAATTTAAACTATCGTCTAATATAACTCCCAAATCAGATACATGAGAAACCACAGATAACCGACTACCATCTAACGTATACATATGCGATAAATCAAAACTATGTCTAGAAATTCCGTAAGGGAATACACGCAAAACAGAACATTTCATAACAGAAATTGACAGCTGCCACTGTGCACACCATTGGGCAAGTCTATTTAGATCATCCTGCAACAAGCTTTGAGAATTTTTATCAGATACTGGTCTGTAAATCTTGGCTTCATCAGCAAACAATTTAACGAACGAATTTTGCATCACGTCAGGTAGATCGTTTATAAAAAGCAAGAATAATAATGGTCCTGATTTGATCCGAGAAACTTCGCTTTTCACAGCTTTCCAACTTGAGTACGAGCCTTCAACTTTAACTCTACATTATGTCCTTCACAAAAGTGAAAAAATTTCAGAGCTGCCGAAAAAAAATTTTCAATTTCAAACATTTTTCCAATTTTTACAACATGCTATGTGGTTAAGTTTACTACAATCATACAAATTTTAATCCACAGAATATTTAAAAATTTCAGACATTTTAAAGTGTGAATTTCAAAGTGTAATTTCTAAACTTGATTA